>VYXC01009569.1:350924-375976 GCA_013397175.1 Platysteira castanea | reverse complement strand
GCCTCCTGCGACACCTGCGGGATCACTCGGCTGGCTTGTGGGTCCTGAAGGGGGGCCGCCATCGCTTCTCTTGAAATGGCTAGGAGCAACAAGTGCAAAGGAATAATCTGAATATCCGTGCTGCAGCCACTGAAGGCTAAACCAGGTCTCTTAATACTGGCATTAGTGTTTTGACANAGGTCATTAGTAAAGAGAGTGCCGAGGAACGGAATCCTTCGAAGGTCTTTCACGCTTTAACCTTCAAAAGCCCCAAAGAGTACTTCTTGAATTAAGAAATTGAAAACTGCAACTTCAAGAGGAAGAGATCTCTAAAACCAAGTTATTTACCTCTTTTTAACATCTGTCTATTTCAGATACTTAACTGGCATTCACTGAAGTAACCTTACAGTGAAACAGACATTTCTCTGACTTAAAGTGGTCTGCTGATAGCATTCATAAGGTGCTTTTGAGTAAAATGGGATGAGCTTGAATCTGGCTTGTTTCATGCTTGTCAAAGGAGGAACCTCTCAGAACTGCTGGTTCCTATCCTAGGTCTGGTTTTTCTTTTCCACAGTGCTTAGGTTTAAACAATTATGGGTGACTTTTTTTTTGATGTTTACCGAATGGGTGGTACTCTCTACACTTTTGTTAGCAATATCTGGAAGGCTCTGTGCTATTTATGCTTACCTTGTGTGTTAGTGTCAGAGCACTGTATCATCAGAACTTCAGCAAATATCCTAGTGAGAGGCGCCCAGATTTGGGTCCGTTGTGCCCTGTGTTGTGTCGTCTTTCTCCCTCAACCAACCAATCCAACCCCAAACCAAAACACCCAGAAAAATACCAAACAATACCTGCCAAGCAAAACAAACTTTGATGGTGTTACCTCCTTTGTGCCACTTGAGTACTGAAACTGCTTGTAGCTTGAATAACTGTTGTCCCTGGTAATGTCTTTTGGCATAAGGATGCTTCTCTGATCAGCTCTCCTTCAAAAAGCGTAGCTCACATGTTTCCGGAGTGACTTTCCCCAAGAACAGTTAAAAGGAAGAGGAAGAGTGAGGGAAGTCTGACATCCCAGAGGACTGGGATTCTGGTGAAAAAACGAAACAAAACATCTTGATTACATTAAGAGAGGACAGGAGGGAAAGCACTCAGACGTCTGAAGGAAATTAGAAACAAGGAGAAAAGGGGGGAAGCTGGAACTTCAAGGCTTTATGGAAAGGAGGAATAAAATAAAGGAACGGGCCTTTTCCCATTCCTCTCTGGGCCCGCTCGCCCTTCCATTTATTAAGAGCAAATAGTTATAAGCCTCTCTGAGCCTGCAGCCAGGCTGAGTTGCAGTCCTCGTGTGTGTAGAGGAGNTAGTGTTTTGACATGGCTGTAGTCATTAGTAATTTGAACTGTCTACACTGTCATTTTGGTGTTCTTTTTTCTAAGTTCTGGGCATTTGATAATGCACTTAAAAGTTAATGTTGATAAAAGCTGTGCAGAGACAAAATCCCATAGTTTGAATTCTGTTGCAAATTATGTGTTTTGAATCCATCACTCTTCTGGCTTAGCTCTATCCAGCCCAAGAATATATAGCTGACTTTGGCTATATATTCCTACCAGGAGAGGAAAAGCTTTCAAAATCATGCCTGTTTGTGCCTCAGTCTGATAATATTGTCTGGAGGAGCCAGCTTCTTCAGCTCTGCTAATGTTTTTGAGCAACTTTTTTTTTTTTTTTTTTTCCCCTAAGGCTGTTTAGCATAGTGGTATGAGAGGACTGTGACTGGGTATGCAAGACACCATTTTGCTGCAGGGGGAACCATCTGCCTCTGAATGCCCCTTATCCTGGTTAGTTATGGGCTGAATATCAGGACAGATAGCTTACAGGAAAAGTAACTATGAAATTACATTTTTGCCTCTTTAGGACCATTATTTTAAAGCATGTACTGAAAAACGTTGTCTTGACACTGTTGTCAAATGGGAGCTGTTCAGAGCTTAGAATGTGTAGATTATTATGACTGAGCTTATTGGTGTATTACATGTCCTGGAAGGAAGGTTCACTTCTAAAACATACATTGAGTGATATTTTTGACCTTTAAAGTGATGATTTGAAAAAGATCAGTCAAATGTCTCCTTCTGTTAATGAAGGTATGATGAGAACATCGGGACCTGAAGGGTCTGTTTGAAAGGTCCCAGAAGAGACCTATCAGGTAAAGATGTTTGGTTTGATAGGGAGGTGGAGTTGTTCATTTGGGTTGTTGGGGTTTTTTGTTCTAATCAAGTAGCCAAGTAAATAAAGAGCCAGTGTCAGCTCTTGATGGTCAGAATGATGTGGTTGTGATATCTAGCTGAAGTAACAATAGCTTCAACCCCTTCCCTACTGGAAAAGAGAAGATAATAGTAAAACTGGTAGTTTATGAAGATTAAGTGTGTGGAAAGTGAAACTGCATGCTTGGATAGATGAGACAGTGTAAAACATCTGTGCGTGCCTAGTGAAGGAAGAGAATCTATTTGGTGTTTCCTGTGTGGCTGTATGTCTTAATTATGATGTGCTGCACAAATGTGACCCCGAATACAGTTGAAAACCTTTTGCTGGCTGGGAGAAAGCTGTGGGCAGGAGGGATGAGATGACCAAGGTAATTCCCACTACAGTGAAAAGTCCTGCTGTGCTGTTCTGCACCGTCAGACTTTGAGTGGATATATTTCCTTCACCAAGTAACGTGGAAATTAGTGTCTGAGGGGAGAAGGGGGCGGAAGGGTTGAATAATCCATAATCTTATAATTTATGACTGTTACTGTACATAGGCTTGGAAATTCTAAGTCTGGCACTTACTAACTATGGTTAAAAGGTAGTGAATTCTTAAAGTTGTGTGTATGAGTATCTTTGAATTGCTGCTGCATGATTTCCTTTCCATTGTTTATTTTGTCTGTCCTGTAGCTTTTGGTAAATATTGTCTCCAGGCCTTTGAGGTTAAAAAGTTCAGTAGGACTTGATTTTTAAAAAAGGAAATTCTACTGCAGGAAATGTTTGTGTATGGTAGAATAAAAAGTACAAGGGGAATAAAGAAATATCTATTTCACAGTATAAATCTATTATTAACATTTTGCATATCCAGTTACCTATCTTCATCTCTCTGAAGAGAAATAGTTATTTGTTACCAGAAGGGAACTCTGCAAACTGGAGAATTAAACAGCATTCTGTTGATGTGGTTTGGGCTTTCTTTAGCCTATCTTAACCTCATTCAGAGAAATCGTAAATAAGTCCTGACCCTTTCTGTTTCTAGTGATGAAGCTGCACCTATTAGGGATTAAAATCGTTGTGTATCCTGATGTAGGTGCTATTTAACTTGGGATTTGAAAACAGTTTTCTGGTGATGTTCCATAGTTGTTGTTTTTATTATTTAGCGGCTTCTTCAGCATGTCTCTTATGCTTGTCTTTGGGACAGTGCTAGGACTAGTACAGGTGCTCATGAAGTTTGCCCGATTAAGCTGATCTCTGGCTGTTCATTTCAGGAGGAATGCCAAAGGTGAGGTAAGGGGTAGGTAACTTCCAAGTTTGAGTCCTGGTTGCTTGCATTTTCTGCTCTTCTTGCTGGCAAAAGAATGTGAAAGCTTTGTGCAGTCAAGAGATGATATTTGGAGAAAATGATCTTCTCTTATGCTCTTGTTTTTGTGTGATCCTAGTACTGAGAATGCCCTGTGGCAGCCCCATACTTATAATTCACTTCAGTACTTGTATGAAGAGTTAGTTCCTAGGTAATAGGAAACTGAGACTGACAGATACCAGTACTAAATTGCCATCTCTGACGTGAACAAATCTCTCTCAAGTGAAGTATGCAGACAGTCTTCCATCTTCTGTTTTCTAGAAAATAGCAATGACTATAAGTATTTTTTATGCTGCTAACTATGGATGGGATTAGAAGATCTTCAGATAAGGATTTACTGGTTTGAGTATATTGTTGCAAAAATATTTACATAGATTTGGGTGTATTATTGCAAAAATATTTACATTATGGGCAGAGTGGTCAGCTGCACCACTTTACTTTGGCAAATGCTGGATATTGCCACAATTTCATTTTAAGTGCTTCATCTCTGCACCACAGTAAGACAAATTTTGCTAGTGGTCATAGACCAGGAAAATGTGGATGTGGTTTTTTGGCATTTGTTTGTTTTTAATTTACAGTGATAAAATTTTAAGCTAGCTCTTTTGATCTGTCTTATGGTGTAGCCCAGTGGATAAGCTGTCATGATGCACCAGAAGTGTAATGGTGCATTGTACTATAATAGTAGTGGTAACTAAAGCTAGTGTTGTTGCTGAAGTAAATGCTGTCATACCACAGCCAAGGTATGAGAAATTATTCTATCCTGCCTTATGCCCCTAGGGACTCATCTTGTGGTCCAGTGAATGGTTAAATGGCAGCTTTCTACTTGTACATGGGAACTCACTTGCTCCTGCTCTAAGGAGAATAGGTGTTTAAAAGTTAAAGTTGTGACCTTGCAGAACACAAAATCAACACATCTGGCCCAATTATTGAAGAACGCAGATTATTTTCAACTTTTTTCATCCCCTCCATACCCTTTTTCTTTGCTGAAACTGACTCTTCTGATGATCTGTGTGTGACAGCAGTGCAGGAAGAAGTGAAATGGTATTTTGGAGGAAAAAAACTACAAAGAAACCGTGAGAGATGTGAGTTTACTTGTGTTAGAGTACCCTAGTACTCGTTAGTTGCAGTTAGATTTCTGATGGCTAAGGTTTCTGTAAAGCATCTGATATGCTTTATGCTGAGTACTTCTTCTGGTGTATATTGTTATAGTATCTTCTGTGGTCTCTAGATGAACAAAGGTAGAGATACATTCATTTAGGTTTCCAGTTTCTCTAAAGTGTCATTGGAATGTCAATTTCCTTCACCATGGTAGTTTTTTTCTGAAATGCAGAAGGGCAGCTTGGTTGATCTGCTTGGTGATGTGAGCAAGCACCAAAGCTGTCATTAGTCTAAATAGATCTCAAGAGGAAAACACAGCATTTTTTCAAAACTTTCTTCTGTTTGGACAGTTCAGTAGTCCAGAAAAAATGCATTGAATATGAAATTTAACTTAATGTGATATTTAACTTCATATAATGTTATGACCAACATGTTCAAAAGTGAATAAAAGTCTTGTGCAGCTGCAGGTTACTTGTTTCTTGTGTACTATGTAAGTAGGCTCAGTTGCTTCAAAAACAAATTAGTGGAATGACTGATAAAGTGAGTTGTAAATCTGTCTGTAGTCAAATCTGCCGCTTTAATGACCCTATACTTTCTTTAGACTATTTGGAGTCTATTTCTTAGAATAAAGAAATACCACAATCTCTTGGAGATTCTGTTACTTTTCAGCAGCTGATTTTAAGTTCACCTTGCTGGAATATTCACAATACAGGAGTTAGAGGAAAATCTGGAGTCAGATATATTTGGGAAATCCTCATACAGTCCTTGCTTAGCTTTAAAATACCAAGATATTTGAGGCAAGACCAAGCTTGCATGCAAACAAATATTGAACTGGCATTAAGAGCTAGACAGATACTGTTGAGCCATGTCAATCATCTTAAAGTGTTTTGTTGCTATCTCATAAAATGCAACAAGAAAAAGACTTGCTAATTGTTACTGAGTGTTTATAGCATATTTGTATTTGGAATTTTAGTCTTTTGTTAGTACCAGAAAACCAGATAAGCCCTCTGGACAACCAAGTTGAGAAAAATGCTAAGTGCAGAAATTGTTTCTGTTTGTCATACAATTTTGAGATACAAATATGACTTACTTCAAAAGAGTATCAAGGTCTTTCAAAGTGAAGAGCATGCAAATCCTAAGCATGCTTTTTTCTGTCTTACCTCTTCACTTTCACAATGCCTACTGTAGTAACAGAGGCTTCCCAAGTTGAAGGAATGTTATGATCACTGTGTGGATCAAGCGGAAACTGCTAATTTAGGAGTAGCATCTCAGCAGATTATTTTGATAGCCATCTGTATGTGGTGATGGTGCACTGCAAACTGTTCAAGTGGTGTTGCCAGAGTTGGATTTAGAATTTATTAGAGCTACAAGTAGCAGAGGCCTAAACAAACAAGCAGGATTTTGAAAATTTGAGATTTTTCTGATTTTTGCCTTTCCTGCACTCACTTTGTAACATCATGTAATCTCACAGAGAATACCAGGACAAGTAGGAATAGGGGTTTTGGAAACTTGGTTGACAGTATGTAGATACTAAAGAACTTGTTCCATATCGTTAGAGGAAGAAATGTTGACCTGCCAGGTAGAAAAATAATGCAAAGAAATGCCAATGGAATATAAATGTTTGTAGTTTTGTGTAGTGATGGTGAAACAGCTAGAGGCCTACTTCTCCGGTCACAGGAAAGCAATCCCCTCCCACTGTATACTTTAAATTTAAAACACAGGACCAGAATAAAGAGTGGCTTTTTAACTCTAGAGGAGGCTTGTAATGGGTATTTCTTTCCTAAGCAGAAAACTTGTGCATATTTGCATAGTAGGTATAAATGTTGTCTTACGTTAGTAGCTTATGTTTCACATAAGCTTTAGTAGTGATCATGGGGGAGAATAGAATTAATTTCTTCTGGGTTTCTATGTTTAGCGCTCTTATGCCTTCCTGTTCCTCTAGAAGAAAAAGATGTGTTCAATATTAACTGGAAACACCCTGTCTCTCATTTCTCCCTCCTGCTCTCAGAAAGCTACAAAGAAAACCGACAAACCCAGACCAGAAGAGAAGGATGACCTAGATGTAACAGAGATGAGTAATGAAGACCTTCAAGAGCAACTTATGAAGTATGGAGTAAATCCTGGGCCAATTGTAGGTAGGTCAACTGAATCAGCAGATATTAATCTATTTTATTTCTCACTAAAGCCCACTTGTGAGTTCTCCAAGTTCCCCTGATACAGTTACTTTTTAATACCAGTACTGTTGCCATCCTACTTCCCACATAGGATATTTTCACTGAAATGTTACCTTGAGAAGACTTGAAGCATTGCAGGTGGGAAAGTCTGCAGTTTGCTTCTGATGTGTTCTAGGCCAGCTGGAGATGTTCCAACTTCTGTTCTGAAGCTGTGTAACTATTAGTTAAAGTTCAGTGCTGGTATAATTAGGTCTTCAGATACAGAGGTTTAGATCTGGGCCCACTTAAATAGGAAATACATCTTACATAATAGCTTAATAGTATTGAGAGCAGAATGAGAACAGGGAACTTCCCTTTCCCTAGAGCATTTCCTACTCACTGCATTGTGCAGTAATGTTTTCCTTTGCTAATGTTTTTTTTTCTAGCCTAGCATTCTGTCATGCATGCTGGCCTATGTCAGGAGTAGTCCTGACCCCAGCCTAATCTCCTGACTTGGGCACTCATCTGTCATGTGGGATCAAAGCGCCTTGCCTTTCAGATTGTGCAGTAGCCTAATGGCAAGGGAATTTGATTTCACAACTCTTCAAAAAAAGATTGTTGTCTGTAGTAGGCAGAGCCTTCTGTGGAATGTTCTTGAAATCCTAGGTGGATAGAAGTGCCCGTGACTGAGCCTGCAGTCCTGTGTGTCTTATCTATAATATTTTCAGTAGGCTGATTCGGCATGCCTTGCCATTCATGCTGTACCTCCTGGATAGTACTCAAGTATGAAAAACTCAAGAACCTATGTAGTCCACTGGAAAGACATTCAAATGTGGTCTAATTTAAAGCCTTTAATTCTTAGAGGGTATGGACTCTGTTTCTTGAGAGGCTGCCATTTCTTTTTACTGGTGGTTTCTTCTTAGCAGAAAACTTCAAAGGTTAGATTTTTTTTTCTGCAGCTAACAGTTCAGGCACTAGTCATCTCTACAGATTTTTGCCAGCTAAGTCCAGATGTGGAAGTATGTACTACACTTGATATGTTTTAAACAGCTGTCCTCTTAGATCAAGGAAGCCAACCTGATGGCTAGATGGCAGCAAGCAGAAAGTTCTGTTGTTGATGCTTGCTTCCACCACCTCTGATGCTTATTGGACTGAATTTGCCAACAAGGCAGAGGCAGGGGCATTAATTCCAGGGTAAGGAAATTAGGAGAATAATAGTGCAGTCTGCATGGAAACTGTTGCCCTTGCAGTATCAAACTCACTATTTTTTTTTTGTGAGGACGTAACACTTGTATATTGCAGTATATGAGACAAAGCAAAAAAGCAGCAGGTAAATTTCCTTTCGATAGATTTCCTTTCCATAACTTTCAATGTACAAAGAGGTCTAAGTTTGTCTAAGAACTCTCTTAAGCTGTAAAGTTGGAGGCCTTAGAGGCAGAGTTCTGTACCTAGAGGTGTGTGTGTTGTAAATACACATAAATAAATATTTATACATATACATATAGACACTCTGGGCCACACAAACTGATTAAAAATAAACAAAACATTATGTTCAGAAATTCCCAGAGAATATGTAACAGCCAAGTTCTATCAGTCAAGTCAGGAAAGATTAAAACCGTATCTTTAGCATGTATCCTTCTTTGTTATAGCTACTACTAGGAAACTTTATGAGAAAAAGCTTTTGAAACTGATGGAACAAGGTCCTGAACTGAAGGCACCTGTGCCTCTCCCAGCGATTTCAGCTACTGAGAACACCAGACAGAATGGAAACAGTGATTCTGACCAGTACAGTGACAATGAAGAAGGTAAGACTTGAGTGGAACTTGGATGGGAAGGATTCAAATTATACATGAATAATAACCTGAAGAGGGTATGATCTCACTGTTGGGTGAGGCTGTAAGATACTGCTGTGGGCCACGTGAGTCATGTATTTGATCGTGCAGTACTAGCACAGTGATCCAGGTGCCAGTTCTGGGAAAGGAAGCCTTTTGCTACTGAACTGGTCCCTTTTATCCATTTTCCTCAGACGGGAGCCTGTAAATCCATTATCCGTTTTCCCCAGATGGGAGCCTGTAAATCCGATAGACAAGAGAACTTCACGTTGAGTTTTTCAATGTTCTTTGCACTTCGCACTTAAGTACCAGTCCAATTTTGTCTTATGGTGCTCACAGTAGTTATTTACTATGGGGTAGTAAGTGAATGTTTGTTTATTAAACTTTTGTACTTTTTTTGTTTAATATCTAGCACTTATGACTCAAACCTTTTTATGCTGTGTTCCCTATAGACTTAGTTGGGGTTGGGTTGATTGATTGGTCCTGGGTGTGTTTTTGTAGTTTTAATACCAAATTTTTATCAAGAAGATGTAGTGGTTGGGGGACGTGGAACCTAAAACACGTCATTGTGCAATTTACAAAAAATAAAAACGGCACAGGTTTTAAAGAATTACTTGAATAGAATGTTAGAAGATGCTCATTTGTGTGGTTTGGTTTTGGGAGTCGGGGCATTTTTTTGTTTTTACAGGAATTTCCATGGACATAGGACAGAAAGGGTTGGAATACAACTAGTAATTGGATTGATCTCCCTTGCGTATTTGGGCTTGTTTTTCAACTTCTATCTCTTGCACTTTTGAGAGGGAAAGGAAGTTAGATATTGATTTGTTAATTTTTGGGACAGCCAAGAGCCCAATCACAACTGACAGCTAACTTCTTATAATTACATATGCTTCATATAATTACTGAACTGTTCACACACTTGGGAAAAACTCAAACCCAAATATTCCCCTTCTTCCCTGCCAAAAACCAGTTTTTTATAAATAAGCCTGAAATATGTTGGTGTATTAGAACATTAGAATTTTGCTATTAGAATTGCAGAAAAGCAGTGGAAAATAATACATCCTCTTATTGGTGAGATGACTGCTAACCACTCTCCTTTCTACTGCATCAAAAATGGGGTTTTATATACAAGGACATATTTTAAAGGAAACTAAGCTAACAACTTCAAACAACATTGACAAGCTTCAATACCTTTACTATAATCAATAGTAGCATGGTACTTTGGTTAAAGGAATTGCAATTTGGTACCAATTTCTAAATGGAACTGCTGGATTGGTCAAGGCTTGTCCGAAATGTAGAATTTTTAGCACAAAACGTAAATACTTGGGCATTAAAAGTATACTGGGTTTTAAAGTAATTTTAATGTTATTCTTCAAAAATCTTTGTTCTTATACATTCAGTAGAGAAATTTACCTGTTTCACAGCTTTTTAAGGAAATGGTAACTCAGAAGATTTATGTTGCCTCTTAAAATGAATTTTTATTAAAATACATTTGGTTTCAACTAGTACAACAACCAGTAGTTTTACAGAAACTAGTTACATTAAAACTGGTTGCAGATCCGAAGACTGAGCTGAGGCTTGAGAAGAGAGAACCTCTGAAAGCCAGGACGAAGACGCCAGTAGCACTCAAACAAAAAAGACCTGTTGAACACAACCAGGTATGTTTATCTTAGTGGCATGTGGAATAGCTACTAACTGCAGATGATGTGCTCACTAAACACCTTACTACTTTTAGCATCACATTTGACTAAGTGAGCTATGCCATTTTTAAAAGTTCTTTTAGAAAGCCTGTTCTAATATGCATGAAAGTCCTGTGAATTAACTGTAGTGGCTGTTTCTAGCCTGTCTGATAATTTTCACAGTTAAGGTCTGCTAAAAGCTGTTCATCTGACTTGCCAGCTGCTGTAGCACCTCCTAGAGGAGAATAGTAGGCAATCTTAACATGTTTAGTTTTGGAAACCTGACAGATTTTTAAGTCATGTGGACTGATGGCTTTCTGTTGGATGTTTGTAATCAATTTGATTTAATAAAAGCAGTGGCTTCTCAAAAAAATGTTTGGAAAAAGGGGTGTGTGGGTTTTTTGCATTTTTTTAAGAAGTGCTTTTAAATATCTATCTGATTAGATACCTATAGATATAGGTATGCATTTTAAATACACCTGTTTAATGACTCATTTAAATATAATATGTGTAGTAATGTATTTGGGTATATGCCTATATATAGGTGTGTGTATGTGTGTACATGCATACGCTAGCTATCTATATAATATTTTTTCTTCAACTATGTTTGTAGCAGCAGTACTAGAGTAGATAGGAATTTGTTGAAAAGCTTCTCCTATGAAGAAAAAGAATAAATAACAAGTTTAGATCTACCTGTATGAACCATCTGTCCTTAACTTATAAGTACTAGTTCTGCTGTCTTGATGTAAGAGGGATTTTACAGAAGCACCTCTGATTTTCAAACTGCTGAATACAGAGTTTGGTAGTTGATGGCTGATCTGTCCTTGTGATGTGAAAGTGTTACTCAATACCCTGTTCCCCAGCTTAGGATACTTAGAGTCTTTACAGTGTTGTTCATCTGACCGGTAAGTAGTGGAGTTATGCAACAGTTAAGGACTTGTATAGAAACATTCAGTGACTCAGAATCTGACTTGTTAATCACTTGGTGTGTTTTAGCAGATCGCAGTGACTTTTCTCAATACTTTATTAAATGCCAGATGCTTGCTATTTAGTGAGTGTGTTTGTATATGTATAAACATGCTTTAGCTATGGATGTATCTTAAAGCAGGTAAAATGCTGCTATATGACCTTGAGTAATACAACACAGTTATGGAGATCCATAACTAGTTCTGCTTATTTTTAAGTTGGAGTTTTAGGGTAGAAGCTGAACAGATTTTACTTCAAAAAATTGAAACACACACATAGTTCAATGCACTAAACATTCTTTAAATTGTTCAGGCAACTTCTGCTCATGATGGTCTTTATAATGAGCATCTGAATCTTTAGGTTCTTGTATTTTAAGAATTACTTTTTTCAAAATTGTTATTCTGCCAGAAATCCCTGCCAGCTTCAGTGTACTAGAGATATTTAATTCTGCTGTCAACAAACAAAACATAGTCATCATGAACCCACTTACGGAATAAAAGAGATTTAGTGAGGTATTTTTGTGGCATTTTAAGTGATGATTTGTTTACTCAATTTTTTGTCACCCGGTTTCACTATATTAGTATCAGATCATTACTGTTTTGTCTTGCAATCTTACATGTGCAGTATAGATGCAATATTTTGCAACTTGCATATTTTAATTACCGTGAGTTAGTCAAAGGAATATCAAAGGAATAATCAAAAAATTATCTAATTTCAAAATGGCTGAATTCTTCAGAAACTCTCTTAAGTTTGTTAAACCTTTTACCTTTGAACTTCTAATTGTTTTTTGTTGCTTTTTAAAAAATACAGCAAACAGACAAAACCATCTGAAAAACACGTAACCAACAGCCCCACCCACCCCCCAGTGAAATTTTGCAGCTGCTTGAAGCCAAGAACAACATTAATGCTTTTGGCTAGCAAATGTGTGTAGTCATGTATTTTGCTGAGAACAAAAGCAGGTGAAGAAGATCTTTTTTCTTTCCTCCCCTTCTTCCTTAGGTTTTCAGCTAAGGGACTGAAAGGGACTATGTCAGTGTCAAGGGACTATGCTCATTCTGCAGAACTATTTCAACTGTTGTGCACTGTGTGGCATTGGCTCAGAGATTGTGAGGGTCTGAAGAATGGTGAGGCTGAGCTGGTGGGCAGGGTGGTGTGAGCAGACTTGCTAGTTACTTCTAGGTCCTGTGCAGCACTAGTTTTAGACCAGACATACATAGCTGACAAGATTGTCTGTCATTTGGCATGCTTGGATGTAGCTGTTCTCTTAAGAAGAGAGTGCAAATAGATAGTTATTAAGCAGACTGCTGCAAAAGAAATTGGGTGGGGAGGCTGAGCAGGCGTATGGGTCTTATCAGTCAGTTAGCAGGGGAGGGCTGGATGAACTTGAGCTCAGCTATTTGTGTTTAATTACCTCCTCACAGTGAAAAGCTGGCAGAAAACCCTAATTTAAATACACCCTTCCAATCCAGTAGGTGAACTTAGAATTGGAGTTCAAAACTGAGCCTGACACCTCATAGTACATGGCATTGGACAGAAAGAGACAGGCTAAAGAATATAAATGTTAAGGAGCAGTGTAGAACTACTCTCTCTCCTGAGACTTTGTACAGTGACATTCTGTATGTGCTGTGTTCCCCTACTCCTCCCTGTATTTTTTTTTGACTACCTGTATAGTAACTTGGTAACTGCTAGGTGAGGTAAAGTCATAATCCATAGCTCCACTGCTCATGAGTTATTTGACAGTTAATAGCACATGCTGAAGACTGCTTGTGTACCACAGCATTGTAGTTTCTCTGGTTATATACAGGATGTTGGCGTACCTAACATGAGTGTTACATTTTGATAGGGTTAGAGGCCTGCTGTGTTGACAGTGAGGATAACTACAACTGTAGACTACAATTTTTATTATTTTTTATTTTGTCTATTGACTGTGTTCTACTGAAGTCTGGGTGGGTTTTATACAGTAGATTCTGGTTTTTCTTAGACTTTTCATGCAAAAAAAAGAATAAAACTTGGTACTTAAAAGATATTATTGAAGCATCTGAAGAAAGGCAGTTATTAGTGAAGTACTTCTAACTTTTCATTAGAAGTAATTCCTAGTCAAATAGTGTGGGATGGAGACGTCTCCATTACTAGTATGAGTGCCTTCCTGCTTTCCTCACTGGATTGTGTTTGAGTAGAAGAACTCTGAAATTAGTATTTTTTCTCAAAGCTTCTAAAGAACACCTCTCAAATAGAAAGTATATGGGGTTGAGATGGGGAACTGATTGTAGGTTGCAGGAAGGAAGAGAATGCAATGTCTGGTAAATATTTAAGGAGGGGTTAGAAGATGTTTCATCAAAAGTCTGTTTAAATTGTAAAGAATTTTGGAGAATTAGGCTGAGATCTACAATTCTAAACAAAAAATCTGAATCCATTTGGACCTGAAGTCTCTGCATTTGTTTTATAAAGTACTTCAGTGACTTTGGAGTGAAATGAAACACTTGTGCTCCCTCTGCTGGGTATGTAGTAGCTGTAATATAGAATTTATCATAGAACTATAAAGCTGCTCAGCTTCTAGTTTCACTCTACCCTCTCAATTAAAAAATACTTTGCAGCCTGTTCTCCTAACACATTGTTTTGGGGCTAATACTGTTCTAGTGAAGTAATTTCCACTATTGGACCTGTAACTGACAGTTGCAGTATATAACTTTATCCAGCAATGAGTGTAACTTCCAAAAACTTGGTAATACATCACTGTATGAGGTGTTGATGTGCAAAGATAGCAGTATTAAGCAAGTAATAATTTTTATTTTTAAACTTAACCAAATAAAAAAGAAAATCTTGCATGTCGTCTAGAAGAAGCAGATCCACATCTCCCTTTCCATCCTGGAATTAGTTTTGAGGGGGATATTTGCTTTGAGCATGAAACTTGCACTGAAGCATATAGGGAATGATCTCTGTTTGTTAATGGCTAGAAAAGTTTTGTGCTTCATGCTCTTACTTAGATTTGTGAGACATCTGTGTCAGGCTTGATTGTTTAAACCTGCTGTTACGTGAAAATTGTTAGTTTCATCCCTCTATGTGGAACCTTTTAAGATCATTAAGTGTCTCCCCCGACCCTGTGGCTGAAGATTAGTTCCTGTTGAATTGTAGGTGGCTGTGCATAAACTGTTCCCAACTCTGCTTGAGAGAATAGAATCCTATCTGTGTAGAGGACAAGGCGATGCTTTCTGCTCATGCTCATAGATTTATTTTTGTGGGAGGGGGTAGGCAGGAAATGCAATGGGCCTGAAAGCTTCATGTCTGCTGTGTATGACTTGATGTAACTCCTCGTAGTGTTAGCTCATTGTAGATCAGTGAGCAAATTAGCAGTTTTTACTGTTGGACATTATCTATTCAGTTCTGTATATGAACAATAATGTGCTCAAATGTAAGCATTATGGTCAACGCTACTAATCTAGCTAGCTATTTGTTATTGAATGTATTAGGATCCACATTTTTTTGGATTGCAGACATGTTGCTTGTGGAGTATGCATGCTATTTTGACTTTTGGTTTTGAGTATCCGATGTTTGGAGCTGGTTTTCATGTATGTGATCATGTGTTTGATGCTTGAATAGACCTATTCTCAAGATGAAGTTACTGAGACTGTCTGGACAAGTGGACCTTCAAAAAGTGGACCTCTGCAGGCATTTTCTAGGGAGACTACAAGAGTGTCAAGAAGAACACCAAGAAAAAGGGTGATGAGAGGCTTTTATAATAGACAAGCTTTTTTTTTCTCTCACTCTTGGGGTCCCAGTGGTTCTTTTATTCAATTGTTGTCTTTTGTTTGTTTTAAACAAACAGGTGGAAGCTACAGCACAGTTGCCAATAGATGATGCTGTAATATCAGAAAATACTCCCATAAATGAAACTATATTGGCTGCAAGCAACGAGATCCTAGTAAATATGCTTAGTAAATATGTTTAATCAATTGTGCTATTCTTCTGTAACATTTCTTCACTGACAGAATGATTCTGTTTTGGACAAATAGAAGACTGTTTTAAGGAAAGTAAGACTATTCAGTAGTCTTTGAAACCACATACTCAGTATCTCTTTTAGTACCTAATGCTGTTCACTTTGAGATGGGACTAGGTTGATACCTAGGTCCCATCTAATGTTTTTTTTGGGGGGAGGGCTGAAAAGAATAGCTTTAAAAGCTCAGATACTTTCCTAATTTAAGTACATGCAGAATATTTGCTTTTAAGTTTGGCTTTTCTTGTGAACTAAATAGCTTTGGTTTCTAAATGGCTTAAAAGAAGCTACTTGGAATGATAAAGCAGTGTGTTTCCTGTGCTGATCTTGGAGTATGTGTTACATAACCTTCTTGAATTAACTTCTAACATGCATATATTCAATGCACATAAAGGGTTTGTTGTTTGGTTCTTCCACCTTGCCCCTTTTCATTTTGTATTTTGGCTGTTTCTGAGTTTGAACAATTTTGAATCTCGGCAGGTTGGCAATAGGGTGCCTGGAAATTTCAAGCATGCAGCTCCTACACTGTCAGTCAGTGAACTCTCAGACATGCCCAGAAGAACACCAAAGAAACCACTGATGGCAGCTGAAGTAAATAAATTAAAACTTAGATTGCTCTTGCTTACTCTCTGTGAACAAAATTCTTGTGTGTATGTGCTTAATACAGAGGGGTGGAGGATGTCATTGCCCAGGTGACACCAGTCAAAATAAACTAGCATTGTCACATGACGTAAAAGAGAATATAAACTTATTTTTATCTTCCCTTTTCAGATTTGGGTGTGTGTGTATGAAAATCTGCTTTTTTCTTTTTTCTTAAGACAAATATGTTTTGATGTGTTAGTTCTCCTTCTTCTGAACAAAGTGTAGATTTTTTTTTTCTTTTAAATTCTTGGAATAGCTCAAAATAGAGTAGACTTGGGTTATCTCCCTTTGAGCTTGTAAATCAGCCTATTCTGAAAAACTGCAATGTGCTTTAATTTAGGGAATCAAGTGGTAGGATTACTATAGACCAAATGCCTGAATTAAAAAAAGCATCTGTAGATTCCTGTCAGTTATCAAGAAGTAAAAGAATTCTTTTCTTGTTAACCTATTCAAGCTGTCAAAAATTATATCTCTTGGAGAGCTGTCTAAAGCACCTGCAAGTATATGTAATTGTATTGATGTAATACTGTAATGTTGTGTAATTTTACATTGCAATATACTGTTTGTCTGTTTGCATAGCTGTAGATAAAGCTGCTATTAACACTTCATTTACAATATGACTGCAATGCAGACTTAGTTGTCAAGTAGAAGGTTGTGGGTACACTTGATCTATTCCAAACTGCTTATGTTTTTTCAGTCAGTATTTTACTGTACTGTGCCATTGTTTATTACAGCAAGAAGAGACAGATTGCCCACATCAGTGCTTTTTAAATTATGTTGACCACAACCAGTCCTGTGATGTGCTCAACACAGCCATGATAGAGGTGATGGTTAAGTTTTTTTTTTGATCATCTACATCATCGGCTGGTAGGCGTACAGGATTTACACAACATATTCTTTATCTTAAAGGAAACTGAGGAGATCACTGAATGCTTTAAGACACCAAAAGTGACTGGATGGCTTCCAATAATTAAGGTTAAACAAATTTCTAAAACTCAAGAAGTAAACTTCTTGAATGCCACTGGGTGACTCATTCATTCTTACAAATTGCACATGGTTGTGGTCACTGAGATAGCTATGCAGAAGCTTTTTGTTTTGCTGTCTGTTTGGCCTCTAACTGTGTTTGGTTTCCTAGGTGCTGGAGAGAACTACAGAAGAAAGAAGAGTAGAAAGGGATATTCTTAAAGAAATGTTCCCTTATGAAGTATCAACACCTACAGGAATTAGGTATTTCTAAGGCTTATGGGGGCTTTTTTCTCAGTTCTTGTAAACCTATTTAAGCTGAGAAATATCTTTTGATTATATTGATAGATTTCTGAGGAACAGTTTTTGCACTCTAGCTCAATGACATTTGTGCCGGCCACCTGTTTTTCCATTCCATGTACATAGATTTGTTACCAAAACAGCCCCCTCTTTATTTAAATTGGAGGAGGGAGAACAGGGTTGTACTATAGTAGGAATTACTACTGGAATTTCTGGATGCTGGAAGTTAAATGGAAAGGACTTTTCTGTAGTAATGACTTGCAAAATTTAAGTTTTTGACTAGATGCAATTGCTTAGGCCTGCTGTTAAATTAAGGAAAGATATCCTGGCATATATTTGAGTTTTCTTTTGCAAAGCCAGAAAGAACTTTCAGATACCCTATTTCTTCCCTTAAGTGGCAGTCCTGCTGATTACTCTTAGCATGAATAAAGACGGCGTCTAGGAAAGGCTATTACTTGTGGAGTTTGGGGTTGGTTTTTTTTGTTGTTGTTGTTTTTTGCATCTTTGTATTTAAACAAAAATTGAAGCAACCCTCTGGTTAATTAGGCAATTAAAAAACCTGCTTTGTTTAGAGGATATGAGAAGAAGCTTCCCCATGTTAAGATGTGAAATCATCTCCTCTATTTCCAACATGTTAATTGTAGCTTCAACTTAAACTGCAATTGCATAAAGTCTTAACCATAAGGAGAATATATAGTACCAGTTACTACTTACGTAGTGTATCTGCTGACCACTTAAGTTTGCTCTGTCTTGTTTTGAGGTCTAGTTAAATCCATACCACTTTTTTTTTAAATAAAAATCATATATGAGTACTCCTTGTATATAAGAACTTGGCAGTGTACATGAGGTTTTTTAATCCTTACTGCGTTGTCTTCTGGCTCTGTGTATTGGCTTAGCCATCAGTAGATGTTTTATTGGCCAGAGATAATCTTATGTTTAGAAATCTCAGTGGGGCTGCATTAAAAAAGCAAATAGAGGGAGACGCTTTCTACACTTTGATTGCCAGTTATGATCCTTTTTATGTGGATAAGGTGAAGTAGCATTTGGGATTTTTTTTAGAGTGTTTGCTTTAACACTGAATTATTAACTTTAACATGTCTTGAAGCTTGACAGATAATGATAAAATAGTATTTCAGGTACTGTATTCACTGGAAATAATTCTTAGTTCTTTAATTATACTAAAACTTCCCTATGTACTTGAGATTGCTCTTTGAAATATGCAGTATTTTAATTTTTTTTTTAATTAACAGTGCTAGCTGCCGTAGACCAATCAAAGGAGCTGCAAGCCGGCCTCTAGAGCACAGTGACTTCATAATGGAGGAAAGTTACTCTAAGTATGCGCAAAAATATGGTACCTCGGCTGACATCAAGTCGGAGAAACCACCAACAAAAAAAGAACGCTCTGTTCCCCTGTGGATAAAAGTTCTTCTCTTTGTTGTTGTTTCAGTCTTCATGTTTTTGGTTTATCAGTCAATGGAAACTAATCAAGGAAATCCTTTCTCTAAATACCTGGATATGGTCACTCGGGGCAGTGCCAATTGAATATCTTTCTGGAAGGCACACCCAATTTGATCTCCTGTTTTTTAATTGTAGAGAACTCTTCTGCCCTCTCATCGGCTCAAGGACTTCTTACAAATAATGTGATTGGAACCTGATAAATTGGATAAATGAAGAAATATTAAATGGACATCGGTAACTTTCTGGACTTTGGACTAGTAGGAGATCACTGCCATAGGAGTAACATTTTTTTAAAATCTTTGAACTTTTTGTAGGCTTTATTTTTTTAATGTGGACATCCTTTAAATTCACTTTTGAGAAAATGTATATTTGTTTTTGCAAGAACTTGGAAGCTGAGAAGGGCAAAAATGTAGTAAAATGTGAAGCTGTGTTTTTAAAGCTTTTCCTTTGTACAGAAAAGAAGTTGTACTTCTGTCTCTAGATTATAGTGGAGAAGGATTTTAACATGGGATAAAGGGAAATGCATTTCTGTATGCATTTTTTCGGTAACAATATAACTGAATTTTATCTCTTATGATGTAGAGAGAGTACAACAGCAACCTTTTCTGTAGATTACTGTAACTTTTTAGTAAATGTAACTGTAAACCTGTTTGCATTTCTGTAAAAGTCTTAGTATCATATTAGTAACTCTGTTTAAATGTAACTTCATTTAAATGTGTCCCTTCATTTTAGTGCTTACAGTGTTGTAGGAGCTGAATACAGATCTAATTGGCAAGAGATGTCTTAGAGGAACTTATTTATTAGTAATATGTGTGGGAAATAAAAACTACATCATAATAATTCGCTACTAAAATACTTTTTTGGGTCAAGATTGTTATCTGAAGCAGTCTAAATTTCAACCTTAGCAGTGGTCTTTTTTTAAAAAAAGCGAGGTCTTTCCAACACAGCTTTATGTGATTATCTTTAAATATCCATGTAGAAAAGTATTCTCAAAGTGTGAAAATTCCATATGAAGTTTTATTCTTGTATGAAGAGGGCATTGCTGAATTTTCTGCTACAGTTTCATCTTTTAAGGTGAGATTTACTACTTTTCATGCCATTGACTATTCTTCTCAGTGGAAGCATGCTGAAACACTCTCTATTGTGTAACTTGGTTGAGCAGGCAGCTGACTTCACTACTACCAATGAAGAGTGATAAGCAACAATTTTTTTAAAGTGAATGTATACATTTTTGGTGTGCTTAAATCTGCAGCATACAGATGTTCAGTCTTATCGCTTGGTACAAAATTGCAATAAATCATACTACTTATTCTTAAAGTGCTACTTATAAAAAGCTGAGAACATTAGTTAATAGTCAATATCTTTTTACTCTAGGTACAATTACTGTGTAGACTATAGCTACGGGGAAGCTTTACTTTCTGTGAACTTTGGGACAAACATGGTAATTTGTAGCAAAGCAATAGTTTGGGGTTTTTTTTCCTGTTTAATGTTTTTTTTCCTTCTAAACTGCTTTTTTGAGTAATCCAAATAGCTAAACTTGTGTCCATCCTATAGAAAATTGTAACATAAGACATTCACTTTTTGGTGTCAAAAATGGAGAAAAATAAAAATGATTTTAATGTGTGTGGATTTTCCTTATCAAAATAAATGCGTTGCTGAAAGGCAGCAAAAGCAAGACGAGTGCTGTATCAGTGGTTTCATTTTGTGCTGCTACACTCTTCCCTATTGAAAAAAATTTAAAATCTGATAATAAATCAGTTCTCATCACTTGGTGGGAAGAATATTCATCATGTTTGCAGTATCAGAGTTTTGCATCATAATCCTTTAGCCTGTCAGGCCATTAATCTGGATGGGGGGAGAAGATAGTTGTTTTTCAGTGCTTAAGGAACTTCCTTTTCACTTTAAATTACTTCTCACACCACTTTGCTGTGTGTTTTAGTGTAAAATACGTCTTTCTTTCCTAGTTACATGAAATACTTTCAGTTGACCTCCTCCAGGGATACTATTAGCATCATCAAAGAAGAAAAACAAGTCACAATCAAAACAAACTGAATTTCGTTGCAGTTAAATGTCATCATTCTTTCATTTTTGCATGGTTTTGGAGAATGCTGTCAACTTCAGTGTTACTTCACAGATGACAAAGAGTTTTCTAGATAAGTCCTCAGACTAACCCACATCTAGTTCAGTTGTACTTGGAAGGTAATGCATCTTCAAGAAAGGAATAGTTTTTTTATATTTGAGACGCTTAATAGTGTGAGGTAGCCCTGAGACTAGGATCTTTCTCCTGGCCCCAAATATGAATTTTTCCTGGTATTCTAAGAGTCACACATGTAGTAGTGCTATTAGCTGAGTAGTTGTATGTGCTTAAAGCCTTCTAAGTACTGCTGTGTAAGTTATGCTGAAGTATACAGTTACACTGTAGTCTTTGTATCAAAGTGCTGAAGCAACAGCAGCTGATGTTCCTTTCTTTCTTCCTTTTGTTCCATTAGTTCATCTTGCCTTTTAGACAGAGCCAGCTTAAACTTTCAGAACCAATGACAAAATAGAGCAATTTCATGGACTAGTATCCAAAATCCAGTTGCAAAAATGAGTGGAATTCTAATGTAGTAAGTATTGTTTAAGTCACTTTTAGGGCAAGGGTTACACTGAGCCCTTAGGAAGTTAAGGGGCATGGCAATATTATTTTGGGTTTGGTGGGTTTTGTTCTCATGATTGGTCATACTGTTCAGAACGCTGTGCTGAAAACCTGGCAGGTCTTGATTTCCTGTCTGAATTGGAGCTAAAACACAGCTTGTATTTTTCCCTTTAAATTCTGTGCTAATCTTCCAACGTGCATCCAGTCTCAGGAGCCTGGTATCATGCAGGCTGTGGATCACGAGAGGATTTCACTTGCATTCCTGAGATTAATCTTGCGGCATCTGATCCATGGTGAGAGTGTGAGAGCTTCAGTAGTGTCTAAGACAAGAAATTTTCAAGAAGGATCTTAAATTTAAATTCTCTGCATGTTTTAAGACCTTGATTTGTATTTGTAAACAAAACTGTGTAAAGGAACTTGTCCTCCAAGTTTACTTGCTAACAGCATACTCAGCCCTGCCCTACAGAATGATTTCAGATCCCTCCTAGGCTTGGTCTTTGTGTTTTGTTTTGTTTCCTGTGGCACAACTTGCAAAACTCTTCATGGTATAAAAATTCCTGCTAATTACCTTCTCTGCTAGTTTTGTGGACAACATACCTTTTAAAAATGTTAACTAGTTTGTGCAGAGTCTTAAGCAGAGAAGCTGAGTACAAAAAGAATACCTTTAAATAATAAAACTCCAAAAGAAGACTGTTCAGCAGTAACATTTATATAATTGCAAATGCAGCTGGTAAAATTGTGTGGCATGTCTTGTGCATGGTATATTTGGTTTCCTTTGATAAGGCTTAAGTAACATATTGGGTGGAATAGATACAGGGGTGCGTTGTGATGTATAATTTTAAATTTTGTATTTGCAAAGGTAAGTGTTTCATCATACCCTTTGTTGTCTGTTAATGTGGCTTTTTTTATGTGTTTGTTAAATCTACTAATCTTTGTCTAAAACTGTCCTTTGACTTGCTTTTCTTTTTCCTGAGGGAGTACACCAGGCTGCTTTGCACCAGTGCAACAGCAAGTTACTACAATGGATATGTACATGCATGTGTTCAGATAGCTCAGGGTCTCCAAGGTAGTTGAACTTGTAAAGCAGTCCTAAGGTGTCATAGATACCTTTCAGTACTAAGTATATGCTGATATAAAAAAAAAATCCCGCAGGTTTTCTGTTCCATCTCACTTTGAAGTTCTTTGTTAGTATTGGTAGTCTGTGATTAAGACTTGGTAACTGCACTCTTATTTATTCTTTAGGGAGAAAAAATTGTGATGTTTAATAAAGATAAAACATGTAACGTGCGAGGGAAATTGAAAAAAAAAAAAAAGTTATCAGATGAGGACAGCCATGGCAGCAATTAATAAGAATAGAGGTTTCACTGCTTCCTGTGTTGAGAACATGTGACTGCTGTTGTTCAACCCTGGAAGCTTGAATCCCAGTGAAAGAAATACTGCAAGCTGTAAAACCTGATGCATTACTGACTCTAGAATCATGGTCTAGTAGTTCTGGTGTTGAAACAAGGAAAGCATATATAAAACACAAGTGTACAACCCAAGCAGATGCTGCTCTGCTAACCTGGTTATCAAAGGTGTGGATGGTTGTTTCACTATCTCATTTTATATTTCTGAAAACAAGGTCACCTGGGAAACAAGTTCTTAAGAGCTTTGATTTTGCTTGCAGGCTTCACCAAAATGTTAGAACTGTGAAAAGTTACTGTAAGACAGGAACTAGCCTGCATTTTCATGATTGTATGCAGTTTGAGGTTAAATTCAGGTGAGAAATGGAATGGGTGCGTGGTGGATGTTACAGCAGATGGATAGATGAAATTAAGAACACTTTGGATTTGCCAAACTGAAATTTTCCTAACCTCATAAAACTTAAAGAGATACTGATTAAAAAGATGGATTTAACTTACAATACCTCTTTTTTTTTACTGTGAATTGGGCAGAGGTTGACACTAGAAGGTAACATCTTTCAAGTCTTCACCTATTAGTACCTGTAATGTCTCTCAGAAATTAGATTAATCTACATGGCTTGAATTACAGGCTATTGCTATTTTATTCCTTCACATCTGGGAAAAGTTGTAGATATTTTCTTTGTAAAATTATATGTATTCAACAGGAACATATATTATCCCTGTATTTTCATGGGGCTATCTTAGACTGCTGTTTATTAGTTCTTGTTAACAGTACAGCTGTTAGAAGTCAATTGTCAGTTACAACAAAAACCAGTTTGTTCCAGAAAAGTTCCACAGACTAACTCATAAGCATCTGTGTAGTTGTACACACGAATTGCCATTAGATGTCTATAAATAAATAGTCATCTGTTCATCCTTTATAATTGGAAGGAACAGAGGTTTTCTATATGTTAAAAACTGGAAAAATCTGCAAGAATTGTAATCATTTATATGCAATTGCAAGATAAGAGCCCAAATTTCAATCATGTTTAGAGGTTACTGTCTGACTGAAAAGTGTCAGTGTTTGGCTTTTAAATAAAACATTGGTACCAGCAATTGTTTAGCTGCAAGTGAATAGACCAGAAGAGGTAATGGCAAAATGAACAATTCTGGCTTGTTTTCATTGCTGTCACTGGCAATGAATTGAACAGCACTTTGGGCTCTCAGCTGGTTGCTAAACGAAAGTATTTGAAGAGTGTAAGTTTCATTTGACCTTTTCCTACTGAGCAGCTGGAGTCTAGTTTATTGAAGGGGCACTAACCAACCTTGATTTCTGTGATAGCACTATTGTGCACTTCTGTCTGTGTAGGACAGTCTCTCTGGAGAAATAGAGCAAGTAGAGCCAAGGCCTAATGGCCTTCTTTGGAAGCTTGATAGACGCCGCTGTGCTGACAAAAGTGGGATGTTTCTTCAGTGTGGTGCTGCTGGTGTGCTGTCATTTGCCCAGAAGAAAGAGCTGGGATGTTCAGCGCATGTCTCTTGCTCTGCTGGCTGCTGTGTGCATATTGTTGCAGAGCACTACAGTGGAAGGCATATGATCAAAACTATGAAAAAGTGGAGTTTTTGCCTCTTCAGTTACTGGAGAGCTGAACTTGTCTGCACTAGTCTTGTACTATGTAAGTCACTAAAATGAGTGAAATCACCCTGTGTTGGAAAAGGCATAGTTTAAGGTAGGTTAGGTTAAGCATGGGTCCTGTGTTACATAACATTCTGCTTTTAACAAACCAGTAAGAAACAATTCTGTGAGCAGCTGCAGCCACTGTAGCATAGGCCACGACGCGATGCCCTGCACCTCACCCTCCAAGGGTGGAATTCGGCCAGGGAGACTGCAGACAGTGCTTGGTGGTAGACTTGACCGTGCTTGGGTTTACAGAGTGCTGTAGCCAGAGCCTGTTGAGAGGGGTGAGCCTTCTGCTAAGGGAGTTGCAACCTCTGTCTTTACCAGACAGTGATTAGGAAGTACTACTACATGTGATTACCAGACCCGGAACCTGGGGTGATACTGAGGACTTCTTTAAACTGATCTTTAAATACGGGTGCGATGCTAGGGGTTGGACTTGATCTTAAACATCTCTTCCACCCCCGATGCTACTACGACTCGGTGTAAGTGCTGTAGAACACGGGTCAAGGCGAGCGCGGGGAACTCGCGTTCGGGCGTGTCTCTGGCTTGACATTGCCCGGGGCAAGGCTGCGGGAGCACGTGGCGCAGTTGGCAAGCTCCCCGAGCCGGGCGGCGATAAGGAAGGAGCAGAAGTTGAGGCGCGGGTGCTAGCGCTGGAGGGCGCGCTCAGCCACGCCGAGTACCGGGCAGCAGCGTGTCCGTG
>VYXC01009569.1:281000-350788 GCA_013397175.1 Platysteira castanea | reverse complement strand
GGCCTGGCGGCCGCGTCTGCCGACGAAGGTGAGAGCGGGACGGAGGGGCCGCGGCGGGGGCAAGGCCCGCGGTTGTCCGGGGCGGCGGTGCTTGCGCTGTCCCCGCCAGCGTGGGCCTGTGCCCGCCGGGGCGGCGCACGGAGGATCGGCGCTCAGCGGGCTCGGCCGGGCCGGGAGGGGCCGGCCCTGGGCCTACGCGCCCGCTTGGAGGACGAGGAAGGGCACGGGCGGGGGAGGCACTGGCAGTGCTTCCGCTCTCCCAGCGGTGTGTGCTGAGGAGCAGGAGGGATCCGGGCTTGCCGGGAAAGGACACGGGAAGGTTCTGGTGCAGAGTAATCACAGAGACTCCCATAGGTTCTGTCTTGGGGAGCAGAGGGCGCTTCTTCTGGTAATGCAGGGCCTGCAGCCTTGGGCATTCAGGTTGTAGTGCACTCTTTCATCGGTGGAGAAGAGCAGTGGGTGACTTTGTGGATTCGAAAGACCATCTCTCCCATTTTTTGTCCCTTTTTTTCTTATTTTTTTCCTTAGTTTATTCATAGCTGGGCATCTGAACATCTAGATACATTAGGGGTACTTGCTGTTGTTCTTTTTTAGTTCTTTTTTTCTTTTTACTAGATGTGGGACATACACCGGATAACTTGCTATTTAAGGTACAGGGATGCATTTAAGAGTTGAGTGCAAGTGCTTCCCGTGTGTTTCCCAGTCACTTTTTTGACTTCTGAAGGTCAGAGCTTGATGATACTTGTAGTATCATAGAATGGGTAAGGTTGGAAAGGACCACAGTGAGTCATAATCATTATCACAGGTCCAACTGCCCTGCTGAAGCAAGGTCATCCTAGAGCAGATTGCACAGGGTTGTGTCCAGATGGTTCTTGAATATCTCCAGGGAGGGAGGCTCCACAGCCTGTTTCAGCGCGTGGTCACCATAGTAAAGAAGTTCTTCCTTATATTCAGATAAAACTTCCTGTGCATCAGTTTCTGCCTATTGCCTCTTGTCCTGTTGCATGGCACCGCTGAGAAGAGCCTGGCTCCTTCCTCTTGACACCCTCCCATCAGTACTTACAGACAATGATAAGTCCCCTTTCAGTCATTTTTCTTGTGGCTGAACAGTCCCACGTCCCTCAGCCTTTCCTCATAAGTGAGGTCCGGTCCCCTCATCATCTTTGTTGTCCTTTGCTGGACCCAATCCAGGAGCTCCAGGTCTCTCTTGTACTGAGGAGCCCAGAACTGGGCACAGCACTCCAAGTGTAGCCTTACTAGGGCTGAGTAGAGGGGCAGGATCACCTCCCTCGACCTGCTGGCAGTGCTCTTCCTAATGCATTAGAGGGTACTGTTGGAGGGGCCTTGGCCACACGGGCACACTGCTGGCTCATGGACAGCTTGCTGTCCAGCAGGACCCCCAGGTCCTTCTCTGTAGAGCTGCTTTCCAGCAGGTTAGCCTGTGCTGGTCCATGGGGCTATTCCTCCCCAGGTACAGGACTTTGCATTTGCCTTTGTTGAACTTAAACACAGTTCCTCTCCGTACGCCTCTCCAACCTGTTGAGGTCCATCTGAAGGAATGCACAGTAGTAGAGGTGGATATTAAAATTTTAATTCTTTTAAGCTGTCGATAACTTGAAAGCATCTCCCTGGTTTTACTTTAAAAAAATAATAATTACTTTCATCAAGCTACCTCTTCTGAAGTACCATGATTATTGAAGTATTTCAGTGCACTTGCATGAACATTCATACAATACATGAAAGACAGGTTAGGTTTTACAAAGTTTTTAACAAATTATTTGCAGCTTTCCGTGTAGTAATCCTGCTGCCAGCTAATTAAAGCCTTAAATCGCTCTTTGGTATGCTAAATATATTCAGTAGGTGCACTTATTTCTTTAAAGCTTTATGCTTAATCTTCATCCTGTTTATAGGCAGTTGTGGTCAAAGGTGGCCAGAGTTTTTCAGTCTTTGTAATCTTTTCTGCTGAGTTCATTATTTCATGTACCAGTTGGTTCTCTGGCTTTTGTGTTAAGAACATAACACGTTGCAGAAGATATCTGAACTTGCACAAGGTCACACAAAGTCAGTACAAACCACACGACCTTCTGAGATCAGCTCAGGGCATCAACCACAATGCAGCTCAGAGACCAAGAGTTTTATGACCAGCTCATGGAATTTGTCCTTGTTAATGTGTCAGATGAGAAACAGAGATATGAAGTAGTTATGATGTAGCTGTCTCAACAGAGTAGGCATATTTTTATGCCGAATGTTTATATTTGAGTAGGTTAAGGGTGTTTGTCTTAAATCAGTGCCTGGGTATGTGAGAATTTCTTCTCCTCTGTACTATGTGGTCAGCTGGTTCTTAGGTTATGGTTTTTAAGAAATTTGACTCTACTTCTGAAATACAAAGTTCGAGATCATCTGTGGCTTTATTTTCCTAATACTACTGTACCACTACAAACCTGGGCTCCTCTAAAGAGCTCAAGTCTAATTGGTACTGGCTTTCTTAACTACTGTATTTGAACACCAGGCTGTTAGGTCAGTCTGAATAGCATTGTAATACAGCACATACATAAAACTCCACTTTTCTTTGGCCAGTATAAAGGTTTGTCCCTGTCGGTTGAGGAGTATGACAGTAAATTACTTGAAAAAGGTGGTGTGAACAAACAGTTCTGGGATCTGGGTGGCACGGTAGCAGGTGCAGGGCTGTTGTGCTGTTGGCCAAAGACACAGCTAGACAGAGCTGCCCTGAACAGACCTAGAGTCTGTTCTCTGATTACACCTGCATGGAAGGCCTGGTCTGTGTGTATTTAACCAGCCATTCTGGAAAGTCGTAAACATAGTGTTTCTGCTATTTGCAAATCTGCTAGCATAGCCAATTATTTTGGAGCTATGTGTAAATCCCAGACCAGCATATTTACAGTCTTTAGCAGTGTCTCAAGTGAAAGTAGGTTCTTCTGCTAACTGAATTTTAGCTTTAAGCTTAGGTTCACTATGGCATCTATGATTTGATATTTATTATTTTAGAATAAAGAAAAACTTTTTATTGTTTTGGTAATTTTTAAGAGTAAGGTGAAAAGGTGAATATGAAATGTAATGTAAAATCTGGAACATTTGTGGGAAGGAGTTCCTTTAAAATAGCAAAGTTATGAGCTGGATAAGCTTGCTAGTGTTACCTGTTGCTCTGTTGATGCTGTTGATCATCATTGTCAATTTCTCTTGATGTTCATAAAGGAATTCATAACCAGAATGATTGGGCAAGGAAGTTCTGCATAAGATAGGCTTTTGCTGGCTTTTAGTTTTCATTAGTGTTTCTTGAAGATAATTCTTATTAAGTTATAACACTTTAATGCGTATTGCATTATACTGAAGTGTCACCAGTAGATTTAGTGGCAAAAGATTAAGCCTTTCTAGTTTTGGGAATATTTTCTACGTAGGGAATTATTTTCTGTATGCTTATTCAGTATATCAGTTTGGCTTTTACTTATGTATTTAAAATGTTAAGCATAGTAGCAGAACTGTGCTGCTACTTTATGCTTATTTTGTACTGTTTATTGTAAATTTGAGTGTTCTCTGTTTGCAATCACTCATACCTCTGTACTTTCTTAAGAAATAAAAGAAGAAAATAGATTCTTTTTTGCAACTCCAGTAACTTTTCTGTATAGGAATATGTGAAAATTAATAATGTGTTGTTTTAAGATTGGATGGTTTTATACACAGTATATACGCTATATGGAACAGTGCATATGAAGTATTACTTGACTAAATGTGATCTGAAAGATTCTTTAATGAACCTTGTGTATGAGCATTCAATGGGACGATAAATAGCAATCTGCAGTTTCATCAAACAAGCTGCATACATTTGAGATTCTGTATTTGAAAGAAAATTTTTTAAAAATCTGTACAAATAATCTGAAAAGTTCCTGAAAATATATCTGTATATCTCCAACACTGATATTGTAGATTTTTGTAGTCTCTACTTAAATACAGAAGTTAAACTGTCATAGAATATTTAACAAAATAAGCTTTGTCTTTTGAGTACTGGAGTTATACTATTCTTCCTTAATTCCTGGATATTAGAAATTGTTGGTCATTGCAATTTTGAGTCATAATTTCTGCTAGTAACTTCTGGAATTTATTTTATATGGTTTAAGTGTGCTGTGAGCTAAAACTTCACTGTTTCTTCCTTTGCTTATTTAAAAGGACAAATTCAATTTGGAAGGCTTAGAATCAAATCTTGTAAGTCAAAACTGTTTTAATTTGAAGCAAAAGAATTATTTTTCATTATAACACTATACAGCCAAATAATACAGCATGGGAGATTATTTCAGTTTAATACTATTGAGAAAGTAGCACTTAGTTTTGTTCCTTTTGTGATCATTATTACCATTTATGATTGATCATATATATGTAATTTTTTCCAATTAACTAGAATACAGCTGTGCATATGGCTCAAACAGATTCTTTGTGCTTTGTGGCCTTGGTGGGATTATTAGCTGTGGAACAACACATACGGCCCTGGTTCCTCTAGACCTGGTTAAATGCAGAATGCAGGTTTGTTCTGCATGCTGGTATGTGATGACAGAGCATGTTTAGTGTGGTATATTTAATTACTAATGAATTGGAGGCATAAACTATACCTGGGACATCACTGTCCAGCAGTGCATGGAGTTTATATAAAAGCATGGTGTGTCTTTATTTTTTGCTGCAGAATACAGTTGTGAATATGGCTCGCTCAAGTTTTATGCTCTCTGTGGCGTTGGTGGGGTCCTAAGTTGTGGCCTGACACACACTGGTGTCGTACCTCTGGATTTAGTGAAATGTCGTATGCAGGTCTGTATAAACTTAAACATTTCTTGAACTTTTATTTTCTATCTAGCCAGCATATTACGAGTTTGCAGTAGGGATGCAGTCTTTTTGGATGACAAGAAGCAAGTAAATTTGAATGCTGCTTTTTCAAATTACTGCTGTAAGACTAGCAAAACAGCACTTTCAAGAGAAGTAAAGGTATTAAGGATAATCTGGATGAATTATTTTTGACAGCATTTAAGGCATGTTTAACTGACTGTTTGCTAAAAGGCGCCCACCACAATGTTACTCTGCTAGCTGGTTGGCTGTCCAGCACTATTACAGTGCTTTTGGAGTAAGGAAATAGTATCTTTTGGATCTACATTTTTTATCCTGGAGTGACATGCATGTGTAATTTGATCCATTAACACTGTGGATAGCAATGCATGGCTTATGGATTGGATAGTTTCTAATGATGCCACTTTTAGTAGCGTGGCTAAAAGTTGTTTTAATATCAGGAAGGCCGTCAGTACTTGAGACTGCTTTCCTTGAAGTGGTTTTTGATTAAACTGAAAGGAACATCATTGCATTGCATTTATGACACATTAAAATCATTTTATGAACAGCCATGGATAAAAACATGCTAATGGATTTATTGAGGCAACTCTGCAAGAATGAAGCAAATTAAATCACGCTTGTAAATTTCTGGATGGATCTACATGCATAGGCTGTTGCATAGGCTGACACTGATTATAAAAATGGCCATTTTGTAATTATAGAACTCCTGAAATTAGGTGAGAACTATGAATTAGACCTCCTCATCACACTAGGAGTATGCATGTGCTATTCTTCAAAATTGTGTTCTTCTGAATGGCCTTATTTAACAATGCTTACCAGAGAGGCTTTTTCACATTCTTGAGAGCACCTGAAATTCTGGTCTCAAACTAGGAAATCTGTAACACATCAGACATGCTTGGTGTGGGCTACCAATTCCGGTTTATTACATGGTAAGGGGTGGTGATACTGCCCTTTCACTCTCCAGCACTTAAGAGGGAGGTTCAGGAGAGGGGTTCCATGTGGATTTCAGGTATGATCTTCTAAAACCTGTCAGCATTTATCTCTTTACAGATCCAGTACAGAGCATGTTACTAATCCTTCCTAAGTTCTCCAGGTAAAAACCTGTTGCCTGCCCTCTCATGTCATTTTAAGAGCAGGTCACCTTTGCCATGGTTCTACTGAAACCAGGACACCTGTTACGCACCTAATAACTAAGCATGGTTCTGACTTGAACAGAGTCTTATTTTACAGAGCCCGATTAAATATCCAATTTTCTAAAATTACGTCTCTTTTTAAGATTGACATATTTAGGTGAACTAGATCTCAAGTATATTGTTCCTAGACTGCAATACAAAATACCAGTCCGTGCAGGTTGGCATGCATGTCCCATAGCTCTTTCTGAAAGCTTTGATTGGCTTCCAGTTTGATATCTTCCTTCTTACCCTCTGAGGAAATGTTGGATGATGTCAGATATGAAAAGTAACAGTGGGATGTGACTTAATTACCTGTTAAAAAGTTTTCTGCTAAATTACTTCCGTTCACCTGAAACAAAATTATTCAAGTCAGTCTTTTTAAAATTTCTGATAAGTTAATAAAATCTCACTCAAAATTTTGTGGGCAGAAAACAATTTGTGTGTAGCCTTTATTGCAAAGTCAAAGTACAAGTGTAGAAGTTTTTGAGTACTTTTTGATCTGCTTTGCTCCATCTGTGTTAGTCTGACTATGTGGAGAGATCACACAGGAAAAATAACCTTTTCTTATTAGTAATCAGGTGAACCATTAGGTTTCTGGCAACGCTTGGATGTACGTAGGTATAGTGTGTAATATAGATGAGATTGCTGATGGGACCCATTAAATTTTTTTAAAAATCTGATCTATCCATAGTTGCATCACTACATCACTGACAGTGTTAGAACAGTGATTTCAGTAAATCTCTTAATTACAGTCATGTTGTTAATTTGAAGAATTAAGGTAAAACAAAATTCAATTTAGTGGTTTCTGAGTATTGGGGAACATATTGGCTGTTAAAATAAGTCAGGGTTTGAGATTAGCAAGTAACCATTATGGTTACATTAGTGTGACTTTGTGGTGAGTACATCATGTGTCCAGGGATTGATAGGAAGCCGGCTGTCTGAGGAATTTTAAAATTTTGGATGGGGGTATGAGAAGGAAAATAGTAAGCTATATCAAACACTTAACTGCCTATTCTGTTTAGGTTGATCCACAAAAATACAAGAGCATCTTCAATGGATTTTCAGTGACAGTCAAAGAAGATGGTGTTCGTGGCTTGGCTAAGGGATGGGCTCCAACCTTTATTGGGTATTCCATGCAAGGGCTTTGTAAATTTGGTTTCTATGAAGTTTTCAAAATCCTGTATGGCAACATGCTGGGGGAGGTAAGTCTTCAATATTTTATGTAAAGCTATATGTCTGCAGCATAATACTATTAGTGATAAGGAGTAATCACAAAAGCATGATTTAATAATAAAAATGTGTGTTTAAATCCCTTTCAGGAAAATGCCTATTTGTGGCGTACTTCGCTATATTTAGCTGCATCTGCCAGTGCGGAGTTTTTTGCTGACATTGCTCTGGCTCCAATGGAAGCTGCTAAAGTTCGTATTCAGACACAGCCTGGATATGCAAATACTCTACGGCAGGCTTTACCCAAAATGTTTGCAGAAGAAGGCATCTGGGCGTAAGCATCTCTTCATTTTAATTGAAGGTCTTGATGTTCAGTACATTTTGTTAATGAAGAACTGGTGCTGTAACTAATTCTGGCCTTAGTTTGTAATACTTTTTGGTCTTTGTATTTCAAGATAACATACTTCAGGGAATCTGTGCTGAACTGGCTGTTAATTCCACATGCTCCTTAGATCCATCTTTGTGAATATCTTTGTGCTGAGTTCTGCTGGATAACTTCAGTTTCTAGCAGTTCCACTCAGAGATATTCAGCAACTTTCTGGTTGTACAGTCAAAGATGCTTGAGTCATTGGCATGTGAGAGTAATATAACTGCATGCTAGCTCTCTGTTCTGATAGAAGTGGCTGTAGATGTACAGGTCATGTCTCACTATCAGGACTTGGCTGGTATGCAGACATTAGCCTTACTGCACTGGTAGTATCAGTACTACATTGCTGCAGTGCATTGTAATCTGAAAAGTGACTATAGAAACTGCTGTGCAGCCTGGGGATCGGGAAGATTTCAGTTTCTGTTGCTGTTTTAAGGTAGTACTCAGGACTGAATACAACTCAGATTTCTGTAGGTATTGATGGCATTACAGTGTCGGTCTGTAGAAATTGTATTCTTGATAGCAGCAATAAATAGGTTAATTTATTTCAGGTTAGAAATACACCTTAGATACTGAAGAAAGTGAAACTGGGTTTGTCTCTTCTCTGATTAAGTTTCTATAAAGGTGTTGCTCCGCTATGGATGAGACAGATTCCATACACAATGATGAAGTTTGCCTGCTTTGAACGTACTGTTGAAGCTCTCTACAAGTATGTCGTTCCCAAGCCACGAAATGAATGTACAAAAGGAGAACAGCTGGTAGTCACATTTGTTGCAGGCTATATTGGTAAGGAATCTTTAAGTCCTACACTTCATTAATGGATTACTGCAACTCTAGAGACCTGTTGCTTTTCAGAATATTAAGCAGATGTCACTAACATGGGAGAACTTACTTGCAACTTCAAAATGTGCAGGGGAAATAACTGTAATCAGTCTGTTAGGGGAAAATGGGTCTTTAATAGGACACTACTCTTAACTGCTCATATATATTACCAATGTTGATGGCCAGATTTAGAAACTGCAGCTGATTTAAGTGAAAACTTTCATCTTTTTCGATCTTGGGAAGGTAAGACAAATTTGGATGGAAGGGGGATTTTCAGTATCCGAAGATTCAGAAATGTTCTTCTGGTTGTTTTCTTCTGCTCAGAAGTTTCAGCTGATTGTACTTAGTGTACTCAGTAATGGCACAGCTAAAATGCCACAAAACTAATGTCAAATTATTCTTTCAGCTGGTGTGTTCTGTGCAATTGTTTCCCATCCTGCTGACTCTGTGGTGTCTGTGTTGAACAAAGAAAAGGGCAGCTCAGCTTCACAGGTTCTTATGAGGCTTGGATTCAAAGGTAGGCTCTTACTTTCATGTATTTTGGATCAAGAGTTTTTGGTGTTTTGGGGAGGATTTCTTATTTTCATGCCATTTTATATGCTGCTCATGCTTTATGGTTTGCTCTCCAGGTGTATGGAAAGGTCTGTTTGCTCGTATCATTATGATTGGTACCCTGACTGCACTACAGTGGTTCATCTACGATTCTGTCAAGGTTTATTTCAGACTTCCTCGCCCTCCTCCACCTGAAATGCCAGAATCTCTGAAGAAGAAGCTTGGTCTAACTGAATAGACAACTCATGGACTGACTGCTGGCTGTCCCAGTGATGAGTTTCATGAAACTTTTATATATTTGACTATGTAGAAAAAAAAACTATACAATGTCATTATTGGTTGTGCCCCTCATCTCACGTGAGGGTTTAAATTCTACCACTGTCATTGCCTGAAATAAATGAGAAACAGAGTGCTTAGTGTCTGTTTACTACTGCATATGTAAGCTTCATTTCATAGTAGCAAATACTCAAATACTCTCCTGGCTTCCCCTTCTGCCCCTCCCCCCACCCCCCCCAGTTTTAAAAAAATTACCCCATTCCACACTTTAGAAACCAGAAAAATGTTACTCTTCCACTTAAAAATCAAAATTAGGCTTTCACTGTTTCCAGAGAAGTGCCAAGAACCTGTCCTTGCAGAACTGCAGAAACTTAATTGTAGTCATGTGCACTTTGAGCCCACTGATCATTTGCCTGTAGTAAGCTGTTACTGTAGAACAGCTGAACTCCTGAATGGCTGAGATGAGACTGGAGTCTGATTGGGCATCCTGGTTGTGATATCAGTGTTCCCCACAGAGATAAAAGGAACCTTATGCATACTAGAGCTATTTCTGCCTTGGGATGGTCATCCCAACTTACTTGACTAATTTCTGCTTCTGTTGGCTTTGAACCACACCAAAGAACTTGGCCCTTCTGATTGTCCTGTGGAATTCAACAGTAGTTGCTACCTCTTAACTAGAGAAAAGCTGATGTTAATAAAGATTTTCAAATATATTTGACTACTAATCATGTACTTCAGCTTTACAGTAAAATAAAAATGGCTTGTCTTTTATTCTAGAGTTTGAAAAACTTGCCACCTTTTCTGTACGTTTGCTGCATCTTTAGTTTTTTATTTCAATTTTTTTTTTTTCTGAATTAGTTTAATACTGAATTATGGTTGAACCATGTATTTCTGCAGCACAAGGAGCCTTCCCAGGCTTTTTGGACCTTGATGTGAAGAAATACATGCTCCTCGGCACACAAGAGGAGACAGTTGAGGCAGTATTAAGGTATATGTTCTTGAATTTTTTCTCAAGTCTTTTGGATGATTGTGCTGCCTTCTGCATTTCACCTATTCAGTAACCCACAGTTGGTTATCACTACACCCTATCCAGTTCTACTTGGCTCACGAAGTAGATCTGGAGCTGATGTGGTTTTGTGCAAAACTGTGGATATGCTGCCTTACAGCATGTGAGCTGCTGATACTGAATTTAGCTTGGCACTCACGTATGTTACACTGCTTCTTCCTCTTCACCGGGCTCCTTCAGAGCTAAAAGGACAAATCTGGCAGGTGCCATTGAAATAGCATACACGTACTGACTGCTGCATCTTGGTTGAGTCAGATGTGCCTGCTGTTGTAGCGTTGAGCTTCTCACCCCCCGGAAAACCTTCCAACTTCCAAGATTTTGAATGATTATGCTAAATAAGAGAGCTGGGCCTTATTTTGAATTGTTGCCTTTCAGAATGCGGAGTAAAAGCTAAAACTACCCCATTTCCCTGTCACCATGACAGTGATAAAGACACTCCTAGACCGGCTGGTATGTGCCTGCATTACACAGCAAAGTCAAATACCCTAGGTCTAAATAAAATATTTGTACAAGTACTTTGTAGTTGAACTAAAATTATTTAATGCTAAAAGTCTGTAAACCTTGTTTCCCCATTGTGAATGGGAAGCTTTGAAATTATTTAATGAGTCAATAAATGCTTGTAAGAGCTTCCTTGGAGAAGAGCCTTTACTATGACTTGATCTTGTATCAAGACTGTTGATGTTAAATCACTTTTTGAAGTTGTGTATATGGTGCAGCTTGCTAGGCAAAACTGTCACTTGTGTACTGGATATCAGTTTCTTTAGACGCATGTTTTAAATCAGTAGATTTTTCTTTGCTGGAAGTTCCTTCTAATCCTGGGGAAAGTGAAACACTTCTGTCAAATTTTAAGGCTGGCAGAAGAGTGAAACAAGCTTGGCTCATGCAGTGAAGGTAGTCTGTCAAGCAAGCTAGTGCTGAGGTAAATTTGTCAAGACTCATTCTATATGTAGAGCAAAATCGCACAATTTTTCTCTAGGACTAAGTCAGTGTTGCACAGTTGTTACAAATACGTACAATAATAAGAGAATCTTAAGTCCATTTCCTCATTGCTCAAGGATAGGCCTGAAACTACCTTTTAAAGATGCTCAGATAATTTTATCAAAGTAGATCTGAGATAAGACTACAAGGAGCAGCCAGCAGTTCTGTAACTGAGAAAGGGAAAATACACTTAGTGTTCCTTGCAGTGTTGTGTTTCAGTGGAAAACCCAAGGCGGGGAGAATTGCCTTGCAGCTGCTGGCTTCATTGATAATTCAGCCGTAGGATTGTTCAGATGCTTGTTAGGAAAGGGCGTTGCTTAAATGATCACCTGCTGGTATTTTAAATAAGCTTCAGTGGGAAAAACGTAGTATTAAAATGCATTTAGAAGGTCAGCTTTGTCATTGATAACTGCTTTGTGCATAATGCCTGGTACATTTCCCAAAGGTTGAGATGGAGCAGTGGTGCTTTTGATGGATTTGCACTTCCATTGCAAGGAAAGTCCTGTATCAAAAAGGGGTACCCCATCTTGAACTTGGATAACTCCAGACCCATCACTAAACCCCAAAGTGCTCTGTAAAACATGGATTATGTATATGCTGCTTGTGTATATTTTATGAAGGAGGAAACATCCTTTCTTGCTGGTTTTGCAGCTGAGAAGAACTTTCTGGTTTAAAGCATACCATATATATAAATTTGGAATAACAACTGCATTTGCACACGGTGTTTGTATCAGGTTGTATTACAGATGAAATGTGCTGACACTTGCTGATACTTGCGGAAATGTCTGTTGCATATCAATTTAAAATGGGCTGTAATAATACAAATAGTTGTAACTATTTCTACATAGAAATGATGTAGTTCACAGTGAAAACAATAAACATCCTGCTTTTTTATAGCAAATATGAGTACTTTGGGTAGATGAGCTTAATAGCTGTGTGGCCTTGTTACAGAACACAATTTTTGTAACAGTGCTGGGGAGAAAGCTACTGCTAGCAGGTAATTCTTGGCTGAGCAGACGTTCTGGTGTCTAAAAGTAGATTTTAATGTTTTGGGATTACTTTGCTCATGTAATTTTTCATAATTGATCACTTAAAACTGTTGCTGGCTTCTGGGTTGTTTCCTTCCCTTCAAGTTGCTCACAAGAATATTAATTGGCTGGTTTTGTACCTAAAAACTACATTAAAAGCAAAGATGGCCTGAATATCACTACAGGTTGGGCTCAATGGGATGATCTGTTTTAAGTAGCATAGCTGTAATTTTCATTATTACCTGAATCTCTCAGTTATTTGATAAAATTGCAGAGTATCACTACATGACCCTGGAAATTACCTAAGGAGTTGTAGTTTTCCTGAGCTGATTCTCTCCCCACCACTGACAGTACAAAAAAAAGGAGACAAGGTTACCAGTCTTTAAATTTTTGAAAAATACCTCACTGCTCACCTTTTCCACTGTAGAAAAGGTTTCCACTCTCTGCCTTTCTCTTAAGAGCAGTCTAATCACAAAGCTACTATAAAACTTCCATTTTTTAGTGCAGTGGAGATATGTGCTGGAAGGGCAAATGGAGATTTGTAATACCTGTGTTGATGATGGGAGAATTTCTGATCGCTCGCTTTACTGCTGAAGTCAGTACAGTGGTGTGACAATTTTAGATACAGATTATTCTAAAATATTTTTTCCAAGTAAACTTTACCGTTGTGACTTAATTTTTTTTGTCTTGCTTGCAGCAAGAAAACTTTCTGAAAAGATTATAATGCTTTAGGCCTGAACTTCCTGGGAAGGAAGGGTGAGAAGTCTGCATATATCTAAAGGGAAAGAGAAATGAATGGTCCTGTAACATTTTTTGCATGCCTAACTTCCCTTGGAGACCATGCACAGGACTGTACACTCAGCTTTTCACTGGGAGATGTGTTCTAGAATTTGGAGGTTGAGAGTGAAATCCACAGTTGTTTATCCTGGCTTGTTTTCTGGTTACTGTTCCAAGGAGAGAGTGCACCCTTTTCATGCAGACAGACCTCTGCTGTGTCAAGGCTGCTCAGATTAACTGTGCAGCTGGAATGTATTTTCCACACCACTTGTGTAAATGTTGCTCTACCGGTTCTCCAGTTCTGCTTCTTCAGATTCTTACTGGCTACTGACCACAAATGATGCATTCATAAAATTGAAACCAAAGTAAATTAAATTACTGTAGCCTGTGGTGCCTTTAGTCCACAATGTATTTATTATGTAACCCTCAAACTCCTAAGGTGTATGTGCATGTGTACATACACTGTTTCAGATATGAAGCACAATGCATGCTTTAGCATGGCTGTTCTTTAATTTTGCTGCTTTCTTCAAATGCCATTTGGGTATTTTCAGGGGCTCACTTAAGAACTGTGTGGAAGAGCAAAGGGACAGGGGTTGGTAGACTATCTATGGATGTTTTCTAGGAAAACTTGTCTTTTGACAGGTTTATTCTTGCCGTCTGTCAGGTGGACTGGGAAAGAGGTACAAGAAACGGGGAGATATGAATGGACCTATACCAAAAAGAGGAAAACTTTAAACCAAGTATTTGAGGTTGACAGTGGGCAGTGAAGCAAAGAAGGTACAGAAGACCAGCAACATGAAGCAGACCAAAAGACATGGAATATGTATGAGGATGAGAATAGTGAGGGAGAGGAATGCTTGTATCTTCCATACAATCAAGAGTTTAGTAGTTGCAAGATGTTCAGGTATGAACTGAGAAGTTACAAAGACCTTACTGTATACTTAAACTTCTTGATAGAATTTAATTTACAGGGATTTTCTGAGTTGCTGTATCACTTCTAATTGATCTTTATAGTATTTTTTATTCCTATTTAATGCACTTCCCTCCCCCACCTTCCTCTGCTAAAACCATTCCCACTATCTTGTTACTGCCTACTGCATTTTCAGATGTCTCAGATCTGTTGTTCTCCAGCACTGAAATAGTCCCAGCAGTTCAGAGCAGTAGCCTTTTGGGACATAAGTACCTTTTCCTTGCCAATTCTGCTGCTCACGATAGTATTTTACAGACTAAGAAATAATGAATGAATAAAACTTAGGATTCCTGAGCAGACACTATGACACTGGGATAAAGCCATCAGAAGCATAAGTAGGTCTTTCAGAGCATTGTCCCTATAGAGAGTTCTGTGTTTTAAAGACAGAACAGTGCTACACTGAGTAATTTTGATTTACAATTACAAAGCCTCACACAAAGCCTTATGCAAATTATTCCATCTATATGTGACAAACTTTTGCAAGGCATCAGCAATATTTCTGAACATTTCTTGCTTCGCTGCATTTACCTTGTTAAATATAAAAAATATAAACTAGTTTACAAAATTCATAGAGTGAATATATTGAGACAAAGTGCTACTGCTGTTTGACTACCTCTTGTTTAGCTGGAAGCTACAAGTCTATTCCTTTGGAGCAGGAAAGCAAAACTGGAGATCTGACATTCTTGGGTCCTGCTTTCTTCATGAAAGCAAACTCTAAAGCTAAGAACATAATTTTATGCTTTAACACTGCTTTATTGCACAAAACAAGCAATTTATTAAATATAGCATCTATCATTCTTCAGAAAGACAAATCCATGTAGAGAGCTGTGTTTTTTGTTCATATTATAATTTCTCCCTTGAAATAAGTATGACTTTTTCCTGTCCTGTTCCAAGGAATAGGATAAATTTCAGGTTTAGGTGTGCTTCTAAATGAAGCGTTTAAATATTGTCTGTCATCTCAGTACTACACATGATGGAGTTAACACTCCTGAAACACTGTTCTTTAGGCAATGGCCTTTCAGTGATCAATTAATGTCTGAAATCTTGGTTATTTCATCTTTCACATCCTTGATCTCGGTTTGAACTCTTGTTAGATTGGCCAGTTTCTCATTCAGTAAAGCAATTTCCTTCTCCCGTCGTAACACCTCCTCCACCAATCTTCCTATTCTCAGTGTTAGGTCATTTATTAAGGGCTCCAAGATGGCAAACTCCTTTTTAACTTTGTACATCTTAGGTTTTAAATCATTTGCAAATGTAACTGTCTTCAGAACTTTTGCTCTGTCACCTTCAAGATTCAAAAGTCTATCGGAATGCTTGTTAAAATCACTCCTTAAGTCAGACAGTGCTGTCTTAATTTGCTCAATTTTTCTTGCGTTACTGGATGCCAGGCTTTGTATTTTTGTACTTCGGTCGATGCTACTGGTAAGGAGGTCACCTATATTTTTTACTGTTTCCTTTTCACCTTTTTCTACTTTATCTTCTAGTGTTTGCAAAGAATCTGTCAGTGCAGTCATTTCCGAGACCAGGCCTGAAATGCGCCTTATGTCAGTTTTTACTGTTACAATTGTCAATGTTACGTTTTTTGCTACAGAAGCAGCGTTCTGTTCAGCGCTTGAAACAGCATGAAAAAGGCTTGTTAAATTCTTCTCCAGTTCTTCTTGTTTTTTAATTATGCTGCTAGACCATGTTTTCATTGTATAAATATCTTCCTGCAGATATTTAATGTGAGAAATTATTTGAAGATCTTCCAGCTGTTTCATTAAGTTCCAAGTCTTTTCACACTAGAGGGATACAAAAATATTTCTAGCTTAACAACTCAACTTCAAAATTCAAGCTACACTTAATGAAATATCTTACTATTCTGATGTTCAATTTGAGTGCAAACTCTGTCTCTAAACTTCTATTACAACACAACTAGTTTTTATTTCTTGTCAATATACACAACAAATGTTAGTACTTCTTCTATAACGACAAAAAATTACAAGAAGGTGCTATATGAATTTCCAAGGTGACCTCTGGAAACACAAGTCATCAAATGGAATCTTCTTCCATATATAGGAAATTTTAAGTCTCCACAGAAGCTATTTTAGTGAAGGGAACTCATGCTACTGGATTCTAGTCTTGATTTGCTAGTTCCCTCTTTTATTTTTATTTTCTTATGATTGGTTCTTGGTTTTCAATTTTGAGAGGAAAAAAGGAAATTTACCTGAGTGATACTATCCTGTTCAATCCCCAATAAGTCAGGGTAGAACTTGGGAGAGAAAAAACCCACCAAACAGGCAAACTGAAACACATTCTAAGAGGCTAGAATTAGTTTCATATTAATCTTTTTCTGGACACTAATAGTAAAAATATCATCACAGAAACAAATATTTTTAACTCTTCAATAGTGCTGGTCATTCCTCAATAGCTCAGAACTGTTTGCTGAAAAGCAAAAGACCAAAATTTAGGTTGTGGAAAGTTGTCCTTGTTTCCTACTTAATGCCCTGTAAGGATGAGGATTTCATGTTGAATCTCCTGTCTATTCAGCTCTCAGTAGGGTTGAGGCTGATGAAAGGCATTAGACTAGGGGTCATACCACTGGCATTGTAGCCACCCTGCCCCAAAAAGATACAGAGGAGAAACACTAGAACTGGAACACACTTGTGAAAAGTATTTAAAAACCTTTTTTTTATATAATAGTTTTTCCTAATAGGACATGGAACATTAAAGAATACTCTGTACCCTTTCTGGAGGAGCAGTTATTTTGCATTAGATTATGCACCAGGATAGAGAAATTCACTACAATATATTTTTATTTTGAATATGACTGTAAACAGAAATTTAGACATAAGCAATAATTATATGAAACCAGCACAGCTGTATAACATTGAGAAACACTGGTTTCATAGTCTCTTGAATGGGCAATTACCTGTTCAGTGAAGGTTGCAGTGGAGTTCTAGAGAAATGAATGTATAAACCCAGAATAATTTAAATTAGGTCTGATTAAGTGATAAATGTTGTGGGTTCATACTGTTTCTACTAAGCAATCTCCTTTCCTGAGAAATATAAAATTATCAAAACAATAAGTCTGCAGACGATTTATGTTATCCCTGAGGTCCAAATTTCAATAAACAACTACCAGGCCTATTAGGTAGTACTACATCATGTGTAAGTAGGTCTGTGGATAAACTGGATATTCCCTGCCCCCAAGCACATAACTCCACTGATTTCATTACTTTTGCAGCTCTTGGTTCAGCAAACTTTGAGAAACAATGTCAGTTACACTGTTAAATTCTTTTTTCCTTTGAAATGCAAAGCAATACCAGACATATCATGTAATGCCTAACAAAGAACACACTACAGAAGGAAATGTTAAACTTTGTTTCTAAAGCACCAAAACACCCCAAAAAACCACACCAAAAAAACCCCAAAACCCAACCCCTGCACTAATACAGTGACTGACCAAGCCAAACATGTAAATTAAATGATGGAAGAAGAATATAACAGGAATATCTTCAAGATACTCAAGAACTTCAGTCTACGTGCAGTTCAATGACTTCAGTGGCAGAACAAAACAATGCCAGTGATTTTAGGAGGTTGGAAAAGGCTGGAGATGAGGTCTCAGGAGACTAGTTCCATGGAGTCAAAGGAATGAATGGTAACACAGCTGGTATGTAAATACCAGCTGCTGATACATGCCAAAACAAGACAAGGTTCTCAGTAGGGGGTACTTGACAAGTGTTTTCTGTAAGGGCGTTGTATCGAAGCTTCAGCTGTTAAAAATGTCTTCAGTGCTTCCTGCCACACAAAACCATTGTGGTGTACAATACATTAAAAGCAAGGTACAGCTATCTCTACTGAGAAATAAGTGCTTAATTGTTCACTGTGCTACAAGTCCTTGGAACATACTACAACAAGTAACAACAAAAGAAACTAAGTAGCGAAGCCAAATATAAACTAAAAATATTACCTTTTCCCCCCTTTAAATCTAAATTCTTTGCTTCAAATTATTTTTTAATAAAAAAGATATTTTAATAAATAAGATGAAAATAATCCTTAATTTAAGAAAATATTCCTTTCCTTTAACAAAGTATTACTACCTTGCTCTTCACCTTCGTTCTCAGCCTTCCAGGCTGTTCCAATGTCTCTTTAGATCAATGACAATACCTCAGCTATCCTTGACGTACATTGAAATCACATTATTTATAAAAAAGTGCTTTTTCATCAATGAAAAACCTAAGTCCATATTCACTTATTCCCATTCTGGTCATTTTCTAAGTTAAAGCTTTCTAAAGTTACTTCTGTTGCTTTTGAAGATGCTGCTATGTCAGGCGCTGTTTCTAGAACAGCTGTTTCATGCTGCACTTTGAACAAGCTGCCACTGGCCTGCAGGCCTTCAAGAACCTTCTGCATTGCCACTGTATCAGAAACAGTTTTCAGCATGTCATTTTCCACAGCGTACAGCTGTGTCTTCAAGTCCTGTATCTTCTTCTCCATACCAAGCAATTCACTCGACAATCTAAGAATAGAGTGGACAGCATTTTCAATTGTTGGCAAATGGGTCTTGCACTCCTCAATTTTAGGTTCATAGTTTGCAAGTTTCTGATTCAGGTCTGTGTCCTTGGCTACCAGACTATTCTGTTCTTCTTGCAGCTTTTCAACTGACTTTGCATCCAAGTTTAACTTTTGTTCAACTCTAGAGAATTCATCGTCTTCTTGTTTTTTTAGTGTTCTGATATTTCTGGCTGTACTGTCTTCCAAATCCCTTACTCTTTCTGAAAGGGATTTAATTCTTTGGTCAACTTCATTAATTTTGGAAGTAACTTCTGTATGTATGAACTTTGCTTCAGATTTTAAACCACTAGCATTTGTGTTCATTTCATCCAGGCTTCTTCTCCAGAAATTTGTAACATTTTGGAACTTCTCATTAATGCTCTGCATCTTCAGAGAGAGAGTCTGTTCATTGTTCTGAATATCATTTATGATGTTATGAAGAGAAGATATTTCCTGCCCAAAGTCAGTCATCACAGAGACAGATGAGGCAGCTTCTCCCAGGATACCTTCAGAAGACTCAAGCTGCATTTACAACACAAAACAATGTCTGTGTCTACTTAACAAAAGTAAGAATAGAAAACCATTTCCATTTATTAAGAAAGAATAAAGTCCCTTAAAAGCCACTGTACTTGTTACAAAGCTCCTCCATGATGCGTTTCCATGTTTCATCTTTAAAATATTGTTGATTAACCTAGCGTGAAAAAGTCACGGAAAAAAGGTATGTTTGTTGTTGAATTTCTATAGAATATATGCAATTTTCCATGTTTGGTTTTTATGGTGTCCAAAATATAGTAAATCCCATGCAACATTTTGCAATCTGGAGTGTAGTATATAAATACCCGAATTACATCATGTATAAATGACACTGTTCTGAGATCAGTGCTGAAACAAAATCGCTGGCATGAGCCATGCCATGCTCCCATCATTATCTGTAAGGTATCAGGGATAATTCGGCAGCCAGCACAGCTTTTCTACTTGATAGTGTAACACACGTGATAATATATTTTTCATTACTATCGTATTTTCTTATCTATCACTTTATTTTATCTTCCTATTATTAGAACAGGTCTGCTACATCAAAATGCCTGTAAATTTTCTTCAAAACAATGTGTGTTAGAATCAAACACAAAAGAGAACTGGTAGAATGAAACGTGCATATATATAAGTTCTTAAAAATAGTTTAGTTCCTAAAAAATCATACTGAGACACAACCACTATATTCACATACTGGAACAATGGCATGGATTGACATGCTTTGTCATATGAAATAGTCTCTAAAGGCCTATTCACAGGCAAGTAAAACACATTATGAAAACTTGTTTTAAATCAGTCAGTTAAATTAACAAAATAACAATAAAGTAAAACAATGACAAATGTTCACCAAAGATTATCCAATTAAGATGTTAATGATTACCTTTTCAGAAATTAGGTTTACTTTATTTCCCACATCCAGGATTTTTTCAGCTTCTTGCTGTAAGAAATTGTACTTTCTTTCCAGATCAGCAAATCGACCTGACTGCTGAAATAGAAACCTGCAAATTTCAAGTAAATAAACAGAAAATATGACTACTTAATTAGCATATATTAAGTATTCCAGGACCTGATTCACAGGAAATTGTTACTGGTGGGATTTGTGAACACAGAATTTGCTAGATAATACATGACAGAAAAAAAATTTAATGAAGCTGATCTGTCTTGATACTGGAGTTATCTTCCAAAAGAGGTAGGACAACAAGGAAGCATCCATAGATGTCTTTGCTTCTACACTGCATGCTAAGGTAACTAAGGTACTGATATTGCCAAGATATCTTAAAACATCTTTAACAAAGATATTTGACCTTTACTTAAAAACTCCACGTGATGAACAGTTTATCACACTGCTGAGTGTGATTATTTACAGAAAACTCCACTTCTTCTGTCCATTTATTTATTGCCTGCCAAATGAGCACCTACTGTCAGACTAAGTTGCTCTTCAGGTAGATGTGGTCTCCAAAGGAGGTATTTAGAATTCATGAGCAAGGCACCTTCAACACATGTAACAGATGGAGCTTCTGAAAAGTCACTGCACACCAATGTTTCCATGCTTGTGAATACTGCCACTCTTTCCTTGATCCTTCTGGCTTTAACAAGTTTCTACAGACCCTTAGCCCAAGCACTCTGTTAACATGTAAATCAAACAGCCCACAGAATACAAAAGAAAATACTAACATCCTCTTTTGAGAGTTACCTACCAGGTCACCACCAGGCAAACAGCAAGAGAAATGATACTCAAACTTGTCCTTGAGTCCATCCAAAAAGAACTCCGATTATTGCTGGTCCTGGGACTTGTCAGCTTCCCATAATTACTGTGCTTCTCAGCCTTTTGTGAACCTTCATTGGTCTTGGATGAAGAAATACCTTTTCTCCTTGGCTTAACTTCAGACATTTTGCGGTTTTAAAAAGCAGAAGTAAAGGAGAGAGCTAGAAAAAAAACAAGAGAGGACTAGTTTTTATTTCTTACTTTTGAACATCCTCAAACACAAACTTTGGCTCTTTAAGTACACAAATACACCCCCAAAAATGTTTCTTTTGGTATTTACTGTGCTTCCTAGTTATATGAATTTTATTATAAAGTATCATAATACTTTTCACTTTCTTTCTATACTACAGAGCACTGCTTTCATATTTTCTCCAACTGAACTGACTTTTCAAGCTTAAGCTAATTTCACCTTTCCAGAAATATTTCATCTCCTGTGGCATAAGCTATTTCAAATATATATTTAAAATCACGAGGAATAAAAGCATATTTCTTTTTGTAGCTGATGACTGTCACAAGTTCATCAGCAATGTTACTGACAAACTTGGTTTTACCTGCAGATTTAAAAAACATTACCTACTAAAGAGGAAAATATTACCACTAAAAGAGGAATGTAAATTTTTCAATTTTAAAAATAAAATTGTAAATCAAGCTTTAATTTAGAAATAGTTCTGTTGTAATGATTTCATGTCATCTGTAAAATACAAACATCAGTTAATAAAAAGTCATGATAGAAAAATTTAGAAGATTCATGAAATTCTGCCCCTAAAAAAAAAGAAAAAATGTAACTTCTTGATAAAATTAAGGTCAGAATAGATTGAGGCAATATGAATCTCTAGTTCATATTTTAACCAACCAAGTGAAGTACAGAGTGTAGTTTTTAAGGCTAAAATCTTCCACCATACAGCTCAAAATAGGTTTGATCCTTGGCGGAGTTGCTTTTGCATACTTTGTGACCAAACTGTTGTGCTGTTTTTCTGGATCACTTTGCAGCATTGCTGCTTAGTCACATATCAAAATATAAATATTTGGATATTTGGAGATTCTGACAAAGTCACTCACAGGGGCAAAAGGCATTGTTTAAATTTTAATCTGTCATGCAAGCAACTTAGAGCTGTTAGAGTCACAGTACTAGGAAACATGCTCTGAGCTTGAAATATGGAGGGAAAAAAGGTTTTAATTCCCCCCCCTGCCCAAAAAAAACCCCAACTCAATCCAGAAAAATGTTATTTTGAAGCTTTTAAAACATCTTTGGGTTCGAGAGCACATATTATTAAGTTAAAGGGGGGCCGGGGGGGGTAGAAAGAGAGATCTGAATAGCAGTTAGGAGAAGAGTTTCATAGAGAAAAGCAAAGCTCTGCTTTAAAAGGACGGCTTCAGCGCGCAGCCCGGTGCGGTCCAGAGGGATGAGCCGCAGCTCCCCAGAGACCCTGCCGGACCCCGGCCGCGCTGGATCCGGGGCACCCAAAGTGACCNCCGGGAGCCGCGGGGCAGCGGCTGCGCCTCGGGACTCGGCGGGGGCTCGGGGCCGGCGGTGCCGGGGCTGCGGGGTGCCCGCCCGGTGAGCGGCGTGGCGGACACGCAGGGACGGACCGGACCGGACCGCACCGCGAGGGGTCCCGCCTGGGCGGGGTGGTGCTCGGCGGCGGCGGCGGGCGGGCGGTCTGAGTGCCTCGGTTTCTGTTCTGTTCGCGGCTGGCAACAGCGGCACGGTGTGAGTTAACCCTTTGTTTTGGGTGTTTGTGGAGAGATTGTTTTTGTATCTGCTTCACGTGTGGCATTATTACTATTATTCGTTTTTCGACCGGGACTCTCGCGTCTCCTTTCATCCGCGGTGCGGTGGGATAAAAGTAGGGTGGAAGGCTTTCCTGAGTACGTAATTTTCAGTGAAAATAGGAAATTCTGTCAGTACGGCAGAAGAGGCGCTCCATCAGGGACTTGTCCAAAGGCAGCTGTTCTACATCTACCTAGCTCCTGAAGGAGAGAGTGCCAGAAAAGCTGAGCGCTGCTGCAGGTACCTTCATGGTTGCTCTGTGGAGGAGTTTGGACTTGTTTATGCAGGTTTCCTGGTAGGAGTGTGGTCGGAGAGAGCGTTTTGATCGATTGGGACTCTCGGAGCAGCTGATCAGTTCTGGAAAACCTTTACGCTGTAGTCAGTTTTCACCTTCTGTTTTCTTCAGACATTTGGTTTTTATGACATGGAGGAAGAATGCAAGTCTGGAGTCGTGTGTCAGATGCTGACAGAGGAAGGTATAGCACAGTCAATGGCAGTGTTGGGTGCTCCCCCTTCCATCACATGTCCAGATCCAAGTGTCCTTGTATGGAGTCTTGAACAATGCATTTGTCCCGTGCAGTGAGACCCAGCCTTCTTTCTCATCCTGTTGTCCCAATCACATGATCCAAGGACTTAAAAAAAATTGAGGGATGTAGTGGGTAGGGAGAAGATGTTTTCACAGAGACATTTAGCAAGTTGCTAGTATAAGAGAAGCTTGTAGTCTTTGGTTTTGTAGTCCTGAAAGTGTTCAGAAACATAAATTCATAGGGATGGGGAAAAGAATTTGTATTTCCACAATTAGCAGATGCTTTGCTGCTCTTTCTGACTTTAACACCAGAATTCATAAGCTGTTTTAAAACTTCTCTCCTTGTGCTTGTAAGTTATGTTCCCGTTCTGACTTCTTCCTCCCACCCTCTTTTTCACACTGAAGAAATATGGATGTCAGGAGTAGAAACTATTTGCTTATGAATCGTCAAGCATTGGAAAATGACATCAAGACTTCTTATATTATGGACCGTATGATTTCTGACGAAGTACTAACATTACAGGAGGAGGAGAGAGTGAAGCAGCAGGTAGAATCATCTCTCACTGCTATTTATCTTCCTAGTCTACTCACATATTTTACCATCCTTTTTAAAAATAATAATTTCTGACTATCCAATTCCTGGATTTGTCAAATTCTAAAGTGTATGCCTAGCACACAGTTTTTATTGCACTTCATAAGGTTGAGTTAAGGGTTTGGTGAGTTAAAGGCTATTTCTGTAAGTATAAATAATTTATAATTGATAGAGTGATAGATTAAATGGTTTCTAAGGTCTCTTAGTTTTGTATAATACCTCTTCTAATTTTTTTTTCCTAGAATACACGGAAGGAGCGAGCAGCTATGCTAATAAACATTATTCTTACAAAAGATAATAATTCATATAGATCCTTTTATAATGCACTGCTTCATGAAGGGTACAGAGATCTTGCTGCGCTTCTTCAGGATGGCATCCCTGCCATCTCGTCTGGTAACAGAAAGAGTTCAATGGATGGAATGACTTCCCATGGTCAGTGTAACTACAGCAATCCCTGTGCTTGAGCATAAAGACAAGTTGTCTTTTTTATTCCTTGGAAAGTGACTATGTGTCATACCTATTCCAATGAAAAAGGAGCAGTTGGTGCATTTGCTTGTTTAGGTGGCATAGTAGTCACTACGTGTGTATTTCATGTAATATTAAGTAATATGGCAGCAGAGTTACAACAGTTGCAACTTTTATGGGTCATCTTGAAAGTGTTCATATTAAATAATGTTTGTTTTAAAAGGCAGGACACCTGAAGCTGTCATGGTTTTCTCTTATTTGGTATCATTTTTGTTGTAAGTGAAAGAAAGACTCTCATTTGTATGTACTAAAGAAGTTGAATCTAACAGAAAAATTTGTAACCTCCAAAATTCTGGTATTTTATCTTCAGGAGTAATCTGTAATCTTTCAACCTACTTTCCAACAGTTGATCTAATTATTAGGTTGCTTAATTCTTTACACCAGGTCTTTTAGTTACCCTACATAAGTTCCTTTTACCTGCATTTTCATCGGAGTCATCTTTGACTGACGAAATAAATTTGTAGTTTCTAATGGGCAGAACCTTCTAACTGCATATGACTGCTATGTTTACTGGCACTCAACGTTTAATAAGTGTCAAAGGCATGTGGAGTAAAAGGCTATCTTAGATAATCAAAGTTTACCAGTTATGTCACTCCGTATGGCCACAAAGTGGGCAGATGAAGTGCACATTTCCTTTCCTGTTATGCTTTACCTCTTCTGTTTCAAGTCATGCTATCTCAGCTTAGATCAGTGGAAGTCTTGCTTGGACCCCAGTGCTGTGCTGTGAACTGCCAAGGGAAGGCCTTACACAGCATCCTTTCTTTTCTGCTGCATCCCCGGCGTGGTGACTTTTGGCAGAGAAAGTGACTTGATTGTTGGGCATAGGAATGTTGAGCTCCTGTGTTTGCCACAGTTTCCACGGGAGCTGTTCATTCTCTTTTCACTTCGAGGGAGTACTGTAACAAGCTTTCCTCATGCAGTTGTTAATTTGAACACTATTTTAGGTAGGGGACTAGTTGCCTGCTAATTAATTTGTTTCTAAAAAGCAGCATTTTTTCAGTATTTGTTGTTTTGAGTCCAGCAGTTTTTAGAGCATTTTTATGGGAAATGAGGTGGGGAGGGAGCCCACCAGTCATTTTGGGTGAAGATTTGTTTGGCGTTGGGTTTGAAGAGGCATCACATTTAGAACTCGCTTTCTGTTTTGATGTTTCTTGTTCTTAATTTCAGTGAAGACCATTCTCTGCGAAGGAGGCGTACCACAGAGACCAGTTGTGTTTGTCACTCGGCCAAAACTGGTTGATGCTATTAAAAAGAAACTGTACTGCTTGGGAAGTGACCCGGGCTGGGTCACAGTTTATGGAATGGCAGGCTGTGGGAAGACTGTCTTAACAGCAGAAGCTTTAAGGGATCCTCAGCTCTTGCAAGGTACTTCCAGAAAAATATCTGTATTCTAATAAAAATCACTATAGGTATAGGCATATTGGACATGGATGGTGCAATATCATATGTCATCTTGAAAGTGATTTAGATTTCTAAATTTCTTGGGTGATCCTAAAATATTTGCTTGCAACATACAACTTTCATAACCATGTAGTGCTCTAGGACTACTAAGTATTTTATTAGTTTGTAGGAAAAGGTTTTGAATAGCTTTTCACCTTAGAATCTGCTTTGGTTTATGAGAGTAGATGCATCCTTAATTAACTTGAAATTGTTATTTCTCTTAGTGCAAAATAATGTATCTAGTTATACTCCTTTTGGGCATTGCTTGTAAAGTCCTTAGACCCCTCTCCTTGCTATGTGAGCTTTAAAAAGTCTTGCTCTAGCTTTTGCATGTAGTTTAATAGTGGCAGGCATTTGTGGGTGGTAGTGTTGCCTTAGCTTAAAGCAGATCCTCGATGAAACTGTTTAATGGTATTCTATTTTATTTATTTTGTGTTGCATAGGACACTAGGAGGAGAAAGTAGTACTTGGCATTAAAAAAAAAAGATGCAGGGATAGAGACTATATCATCCTCTGCTCCAGCTGACTCTTCTAGATGGCTTTTGATCACTGTTTCAAGATGAATTTTGCACCCCAAACGCTGAACTCCTGCAGTACTACAGGGTTAAAAATGTAAATGCTAGGTCAGACTAGCAGAAAGATGGATGCAGAAGGGGCTGGGGAGGGACAGGCAGGAAGACGTGGACAGGAGGGACAACAGCATCAGTGATGGTGTGAAATTTCTATGCGTACTTGTCCTATAGAGTCTGTTCCTTTAAAAATAAACAGGACCACCCTTGTAGAACCACCCTTTGGTGTTAATAGTAGAGTTGCAAGGATGGCTGGCAATAGACTTTACAGGTTTGTATTTTAGTTAATGCTGACTTACTACTGTAAGTTGCTAGTAAATATTTAAAATGATTTAAAATATATAGCGTGATTAATATTGCTTTTCTTGTCAGATTACTTTCCAGGAGGTGTTCACTGGATCTCTGTTGGGAAACAGGACAAAGCAGGGCTCCTAATGAAACTTCAGAATCTCTGTAGTAGATTGGAACAGGACTCCACTCTTTCACAAAGGCCACCGCTTAACATTGAGGAGGCTAAAGATCGTCTTCGTTTGCTGATGCTACGCAAATACCCCAGGTGATGTCAGTAAAATCAAACACTATTCTTTCATCTGACAAAACTCTGCAGGGTGACTTTGGTCTAATCAGCTGAGGTGTCTGTGTTGTGGTTACATATGTCTGTGGTGTGTATTTTTTTTCTTTTAACCAACTTCCTAACTTAGGCTAGTAAGGCTTCTGCTAACAAAATACGTTAACCAGCTGTACAGGAGTCATATCTGCTTGAAAAAGCAAATAGTGAAAGATGGGATTGAATAGTGAAAGATGGGAACAAACAATTGGAATTAAGGATTGCTTTAACTGTCAGTGTTCTCATCATGTGTGTAGACTGGTTTACTGATATGTGAGGATGATACAGCAGAAAAAAGGGTGTGTATCACTGCAGAAAATTCTTCCTTTCCAGAACAGCTAGTGTCTTTTAAAAAGCGTTTGGTCTAGAGGTACCAAAATGAAAGCAGGTTTTCGTGATGTGACCAATTATTGCCAAGAAACCAGTTTCTTTCTCAGTCACTGTACAGCTTTTTTCACCTTTGAGCAGTAGTTTTTGTTATTTGTTGAGGATTTCCCTACTCTCTGAGAAAATCTGTACTAAACTAAATAAGCCTGCTTGTCAATGAGTTATGTTTGGAATAATACTCCAGCCTTGTGATCTTCGTAGATAACGTAGAGTAGAATACTGAAATTTTTGTACAGGGGAAAAAAAAAGGTATTTCTTGTGATGAAAAGATGTGAAAAATATTTCCAGGTCCTCCAAAAGAAATCTACCTATCTATCTATCAGCTGAAAGTGCACTTTTCCATGAAGGATGTGAAGTGGTTGTCTCCACTGAGACATTTCTGTTGTTATTTCTTGTTTATTAACAAACAAAACAAATCAAAACTCTTCAATACAGAAGTGGGCATGGGAGGAAGTAGAGAGGAACGTACTGGGGAGTAAGGTTTGTGGAGGGTGCAAGTATGTGGGAAACAAAGCTTCACTGGTTCTGCAGCTTGAGAAGGAGCTGGCTCTGCTCTGGAATTCTCTTTGGTGACAAGAAGTCACTTTAGCTGTATCTGGATTCAGGCAGCCAACCTGGTACGTCTCTTGGGAATAAAGTATTTTAGACAAAGGATTCAGACTGTGAAGCCAGTATGTTTCTTGGGATTGAAAGTATTAGTCAAATGAAAAATTGAAACCATGATATACTTTAAAATAAGAAATTGCAGAATTTATTCTCCTGTGATAGTTATCACAGGGTTTTGCTTGTTGGTTTGGGGTGCTTTTTTGTTTGTTTTTGTTTTTCTTTAGCTTAAGGGTTTTTTTGAAATAATCCTAATTAGAATATAAGATTTGGTGTGACTGGAGGAGAAGAATCACTGGTGCCTAATAAATGGGAGGACTTTGAAGTGCTCAGATTAATTAAAAACATAAAAAAAGGCTGTAAGTCATGCCACCCAGCATATTTTCAGTTGTGAAAGTGACACAAAATGAGTCCTTTATGGCTGTGATAGTATTCTTGTGAACCCTCTGATTTATCAAAAGGGTATTAAGAGAGGAGTTGTATAAAAATGAGATAGGGGTATCCAAGACGTAAATGTATCTTTGAGAATGGGGTATGATGTGTATGCACCTCTTTAAGGAGGATCAAATCCTTATGCACAGGCTTTGATGGCATAAGTGCCACTTAGCTGAACAAAAATGCGGAAGTTTTGTCATGCTTCAGTGGGAATTGGACAACTTAACGAGCACCTAGTGGAGTGGAAATTTCCATCCCTGAAATAAAGGGTAGTGAATGTAAACAATTTGTAGGATTAGGTGTCAGTGACTAAAACTCGCTGAATGCAAATAACTGGTATTTCTTTTTATACATCTATTTGCCAGCTAGTCTTTTTGACTTCTTGCTCCCTTTTAAAACCAGTTTTCAGTAACTTCTGTCATATATAGGCAGGTGTAGGGAAGTCTACTGTACATTATTGTGGTGAGATTCCATGTAGGAACCTACAAACCTGGCTGGCCATAGGATTGGGATGTGTAGTCACCGTGAAACATCATTTATATACGAAGAGCCTTGCCATTCAAGACAATTCCTTCACAAGAGGATTAGTCTCCTATAGCTTTCCAAAGATACAGGAACAAAACTAAAAAATCCTGAGTCAAAAGGAAAACTTAAATGCTTTCCCACAAAGCTTATCACTAGCCTGTGTCAGGGTTATCTAGTCTTATACAACTCTTCATTTGTGATACTCGGTGACTTAAAAACAGTAACTATTCCTGTTTTTCCTGGCATCGAATGGAAATATTTCTCAAAACAGTGTTTACACTTCAACTGTAGCTATGAAATATTAAATGGTAAAAGGGTTTTTGAGATAACTGCATTCAGCTTCTTGCACAGTGTTTAATCACAGAATCACCAAGGTAGGAAGACCTTCAAGATTATCAAGTCCAACCATCAACCCGGCACCACCATAATCACCCCTAAACCATATCCCCAAAGTGCCACATCCAGACACTTCTTGAATGCTTCCAGGGACAGTGCCTCCACCACCTCCCTGGGCAACTTATTCCAGTCCTTAATCACTCTTTTAGGAAAATTATTTTTTCTGATATATAATCTGAACTGCCCCGATGCAACTTAAAGCCATTTCCTCTCATCCTTCCACCTGAGACATGCCAAAAAGGCTGATTCCCACCTGGCTACAACCTCCTTTCAGGTCATGAAGATTGACAAGGTCACCCCTGAGCCTTCTGTTCTCCAGACTGAACAACCCCAGCTCCCTCAGCCACTCCTCTTAGGACATTTTCTAGACCCTTTACCAGCTTCGTTACTCTTCTCTGGATGTACTATTAAGATATTCTACATACTACTGTAAAAAAAACTATGCAGTGAAACTTTATAAATCCTGAAAATGTTCTTTCATTATCAAAATGCAGTACTTTATTTTAGCACTAGTAGTTGATATGAAATATTTCTTCTTGCCCTAGATCTCTTTTGGTCCTGGATGACATTTGGGATTCTTGGGTGTTAAAAGCATTTGATAATCAATGTCAGGTTCTCATCACGAGCAGGGACAGGAGTGTAACAGATGCTGTGGCTGGTAAGGAACAGTTTCCTCTCCTGCACCACAGATTTTGTTTGTCTGTGTCTGCAATTTGTTCATGTGAACTTTCAAAAGAATCTGATAGAATCTGACTGTCAATTTGTGCACAAGTGGCCAGGTTTTAAAACTCTTCTCTGTAAGACTTTATGCTCTTTCTGAAGTAAGTGTTATATGTTATCCTGAAAGTTCCATGTTTACACTGAAGAGTGCAGTGATTCTCAACAGAATAAATTAGCCTCTGTGGTGCTGTTAGACTGATCATCTCTACACTACTCAGCAGTGACTGCCCATAATGCATTTGTAATTATTAGCTTACAGGCTATTTTTTTCTGTGTATATATCTCTAATGCAAGCTGATTCTGATAAGTAGAATTTATACTCTTCTTAGTCCTATGAAATACTATGCAAAAAATCATGAACCTTTGCTCCAGATTTTACTTGGAAAATACTTTGTTTTTCCATACAGTTTTTTGCATTAGTTGAAATTTTTTCCATGTTTTTGTTTCTAGGCAATAAATATGAGGTTCATGTGGAAAGTGGACTAGCACATGAGAAAGGGCTGGAGATTTTATCCCTATTTGTGAATTTGAAAATATCAGAACTGCCAGAACAAGCTAACTCTCTTGTAAGAGAATGCAAAGGTATTCTAGTTGCTCTTTGTTGTACCATTTACCACTGAATGTGTCTTTTTTTCTTCTATATTTTGACTTAAAAATAGAGACTAGAACATCTTTTAATACTGTATATGTTAAGTAAAATACAAGTGCTTTGTGAATATTTTGGGGTTTTTTTTTAAGCTTAGCAGAAGTCTTGTGTTGATTTTTGAGTAGTTTCTTTCAATTTATTTTCCCTCTGCACCACAATTACGCTTAAATTTGGTGAGTTTGTGGATGTCTACATGGAGTACATATTTTGTCTCTCCACACCTCAAGAATTTAATCAGTGTATAGGGAATATGACCTGATTCAGTCACTTGACCATCAGCTGCTGGATTGTGTTCCTTGATGTCCTCTAATATTTATTTAATCTTTTCCTTCAGGTTCTCCTCTTGTGATATCCCTGATAGGTGCATTACTACGAGACTTCCCTAGCCGCTGGGAATACTACCTCAGGCAGCTGCAGAATAAGCAGTTTAAAAGAATAAGGAAATCTTCCTCTTATGATTACGAAGCCCTTGATGAAGCAATGTCCATAAGTGTTGAGCAACTGGATGACAATTACAAAGACTACTATAAAGACCTCTCTATCCTCCCAAAAGATGTTAAAGTACCTACTAAGGTAATAACAGCAGTGCAGAAATCGTGTGATTTTTAGTGAGATACAAACAGCAACCTTAAAGAATTCTTAAAATTTATAATTGTTGTGTATAACTTCTGCAGTATGTAACTTAATTATAATTGCTAGATTGGGTAGATTTGTTCCATTATTGTGTCGTGACTTGTATTGTTAGTAGTGAAACTAAAATAATTGTAACTGAGTAAACATATCCATAATGTTTAAGTTTAATGTGCATTCTGTATATCGTTTCTTGGTTAGATTGTAGCTGAGCTCACTGAAAGCTTGAAAACTGTTATGTGGAATTTGTCTCCTTTTATGATCACCATAAATCAGCACAAATAGACAAAAGATAGGTTAACTTGTAATATCTTTCCTGTGTTTTGGTATGAAGGAATTGGTAAACTTACTGAATTGATTACCCTTTGTAATGTGTCTATATTTGTTAGTATGTATTTTTTTGTCAGTTAATTGATATCCTTTTATAATATTCATACAAATCACATTATGACTTGGTTCTGATTCTCTTCTCTGTTAATGCATAAATATTTTTTAGGTTCTTTGTATTCTTTGGGATATGGAAACTGAAGAAGTTGAAGATATACTACAGGAATTTGTTAACAAATCCCTGTTGTTCTGTGACCGTAATGGGAAGTCATTCCATTATTATTTACACGATCTCCAGCTTGACTTTCTCACAGAGAAGAATCGCAACCAGCTTCAGGTAGCATATCAACTGATACTTTCAACTTTACTCTCCAGAGCTCATATTTTTTCAGAAAATGTTGCTTTGTTAAATGGTATCCTGAGTAGCTTCATAGCATAGGTCCAAATTAAGTTTAACGTAAGGCTGACTAATTAAAAATATTTATTTTCAACTTGAAACTGTGGAGGGATTTCTTGGTGGTTCCATTTGCACCTAAGAGACTAATCTAAGAGAAGATTCTATATCCATTATTTCTCTATCAGATGTTTCCAGCAGGACATATAATGTTCCACTGTTAATTCCAAAGACATCAAGATACTATCAGAATAGGAAATTTCTTCTTTAATGCAGAGAAATGCTTTCTGCTCCCTTTTTTTTCAGGTTAAGGCAGTACTTTAAGGAAGATGATCTGTAAGTTGGACTTAATTTCAGTTCTGAAGGACAGGGCAGAAATAGTAGATATGAAGAAAAGGCTAGTTTTTTGACTTGCTTTAGATCTACTTATGTAAGGGTCCTTTTTTTTTTTTTGGCTACTCACATTTAAGATGAAGAGAGGTTTGGTAGCTAATCTCAGTCTGAGAAGGAAGGTTAGCAGCTTGCTCTTCTGTCTTTTAATATACAGAGAACATTTCTGGAGAAGTCTTTAGCAATAAATTAAGTTAGGTGTACAATTTTGGAAGGTAAGCTTTTTTATTTCACTTGTTAATGTGTTACAATTGAGAAACTAAACTATTCCTCAATGCAATTTACAATGTAATAGTAATACTACTTATAATTCCTCAGTGCCAAAAGTGTGTTTTTCTTCACGTTGCAGGAGCTACATAAAAACATAGTAAATCAGTACAAGAAATACTACAAGCTCAATACACCAGTTCTGTCTCAAGAGGATTGCATGTACTGGTATAACTTTCTAGCGTATCACATGGCAGGTGCCAACATGCAGCAGGTGGGTTCTGACAGGTGTCCTTTGCTTCCCTTTTTCACCCACTCTTACCTCTGCTTTTCCCTCCAGGCCTTTTCCCAGCTGAACCTCTCTTCCCACAGACTTTAGTCCAGCTGGGTAAACACTCAGCATAGAGTCTTTAGGAGGCCCTCTGATAATCACTGTCCCTTACAAAAACTACTTTGTTTCTACGCTTTGTATCTTGTCTTTTCAACCAGTTCTTGAGAAGACTTCCTATTTTATACCATAATAGCTTGTGTTTTTCTTTTCCTTTTAAAGAAGCTTTAATAAGAAGTCTTCTCTAAACCTTCTTGAAAACCCAAGCTTTATTTATTGTATAATAATACAGGTAAATTGACTTCATCAGAGAATTTCATCAGTGAGTTACATTTTCACCTTCAGAAATCTTGTTAGCTTTTTCTCTTATGACATACAGATATGTGTGTAAAAGTTCATTATCTGATTTCAACAGCAAAACAAACCCATCAAAGAGTTAGATGGGCAAGTCTCTTGTTTCCAAGATTGTCTTGGCACCTTAAAAAATTACTGTCATTTTTGCCAGCTACTGTTCTTTAGATACTGAGCTAGTATAAGATGCAAATCATGCAGAAAGATTAATAATTAGTAGTTTCACTTGAATTTCAGTTTCAAATGCATTGAATAGCATTTGATCCTGGTTGTTAATTGCTTTATTTCACATATTCTCAAACCTTTTCATCTGTGCTTCTTTCAAGATAGATCATCTGACTCATCATATAATATACTTTGTGGATTTATCTCTTATAGGAACCTTCATAATTAACGTTGGCTACAAATACAGGTGTTTTGGATCATATTTATTTCATTATCTTAGTTTCTTTAGTTTCAATGTGTTGTGAAAATGTTTTTATTAGCAGCCTTTTTACATTTTGTAGAATTAGCTTCTCAGGGGTCTTTAACCTGGCTCGTTATGACTATATGCTTCCTAGAGTTTATATTATATGTATCACTTATTTTTCATCATTTAGACATGATTTTTATTTGTTGGAAGACTAATAAAGCTGGGATGTATTTCTTTTCTTTGTTTAACAATGATAATCTTTTAATCCTTGTGGTATTTACTAATTTTAAATTGGAATGTGCTTTAAACCTGTGCAGTGTTGTTGCTAAGCAGTTTTTCTAGAGGAAGTCTAAAGAAAACATTGGACCAATACTTGTTAACTAGAAGCGATAAAGAAAAAGTTGAATGCTTTTATTTGCCTGTGTCTTTAATAATACTGACAGACCTTGTCTGCCCAGCCCCCTGGTTCGGAGGCCCGGGACTGTGGGAACAGGGACTTTTCATTTGTGGACACAGACGTGAAATTGTAAGGGACTGGCTGGATCAGCTGAATGTTCACAAGTCCGTAGGGCCCGACATGATACGACCCAGAGCACTGAAGGAATGAAAGGATGTTATGGCAGGACTCCCTTGATCATCTACCCATGGTTTTAGGAGTTTCAGCATCTCTTAGGAAGATCAACAATCATCATTAGCAGTGATCTTTGACAGAAGAAGCTTTTGCAGAGTTACAACAACAGGTCTTGTATGCTGCAAAAGTCAAGAATTGCTTTGTACCTCCATCTCCTCTCTGACTAGCTGTATTAAAGAGCAGCTTAAAATAACAAACTTAGCCTTCTATACACTGAATTTATACCTGAACAATTAAGATGCAGGAAACAGGAAACTGCATAAGTTTTCAGCTACAGACCATTGTACCAAAGCATATTAAATACTTAATGTAGTTCCTGTGTTTTTCTTTTTCCCCAGAAAGTTTCTGTTGTGAAACTTACACTCTGAACTTAAATTTGTTTCTTGTAGGAGCTCCGTGATCTTATGTTTTCTTTAGACTGGATCAAAGCTAAAACAGAACTGGTAGGGCCTGCTCATCTGATTCACGAATATGTAGAATACAGCTCAATCCTGGATCAAAAGGTATGATCCTAAAAGGTAAATGATCAGTTGGTTCCCAGTATCATTTTCTATTTTATAATTGCATTTTGTTGGATGTATGTATATGGCAGGTATATTGAAAGCTTAAAAAACCAAAGCATGAAACCAATATTAAATTTAACTTTAACTAGGAGAAGATAAAAATGAAGGAAACTCAGTTTTAACTTCAGTGTGTAATTGATTTGCCATGGAACTCAATAACTATAGTCATCAGTACCTAGTGGTGCGTACATAAGGTACTCTGCTTTTGAGGAGGTGTAGAGTTATGTTGACCACTTGGAATAGTCTTTCTGCTATTTCACACTGCTTATTGAATATATCACTATTGCCAGTATTCTTTGTTTGAAAAATAAGGATATTATGCTTTCTGAATAGGATAATGAAATATTTCAATCTATTGCATGTACTTGCTAGTTTAACTTAATAGAAAAATAGAGCTAAGGGCTGCTGTAAGAATATTAGCTGTATAGAAATTTTAAAAAGCAAGGAAATAAATCCTAAGATAAATTTGTTATCAAATATCTGCTCTGTATTTAGGATAGCACAGTGCGGGAGAATTTCCAGGAATTTCTGTCCTTAAATGGGCACCTTCTTGGACGGCAGCCGTTTCCTGACATCATCCAGCTGGGTCTTTGCCAGCCAGAGGCATCAGAGGTGTATCAACAAGCCAAGCTACATGCCCAAAGAGAAACAGGAACGTTTTATTTGGAGTGGATGTAAGTAGCTGCAGTCTGTCTGCTGATACGCTGATCCCTTGACAAGGAAATCCTTTAATGCACAACTAAATACAATGCATGGTAATAAAGGGATCTTTGTAAGAACTGGTGGGGTTTTTTTCTGGGGAAGTGTAATAATTTTCAAGAACTTGTGGGAGAAGGGGAACCCTGGATATGTAAGGCCACAACTTAGTAATAATTACATAAAAATAAATTGAGTAATATATTTGCTTCTGTATTCAATTATTGTTCCTTTTAAAAACAATGCAAGGTGAAAATAAGATACTTTGAATCTTCTTTAAATAGTTTTATTTTAAAGGTAGAATTGTAGTGCAAGTATTGGGTATGTTACAGTACATTTTCAGGTTTTAAAGTGAACTGTGACTTTAAAAAGGAGAGCATTTGTGCTAACTTGCAAAGTTTCATAAAGTAGCGAGATGGGAAATTGTAATCTCTACACAATCTTGCAATTTCTCCTATTTAAACAATTCTTTGCTGTTATTGTATTTTTGGAAGCTGTTTAAGGAAAAAGTATACAGATCTAAACATTTTCCCAGCCTTGTCCAGCAGTCAGTTGACCGTGTAAATCTCTTTGATTCTGTTTGATGTTTCTCTTCTGGTATTTGTAGTACTTGGTGCTTATAAAGCAGAGTGACTCCATGTCAAGCAGTTATTATAGTAAGAGCCAGGCAGATGAGTCTCCTCTGTGAATATTTGGTTATTTTATTTCACAAAACTGCTTGGTAATTGCACAGTTCAGTAGAGTCAATCTCCAGTTAGTTCAGGGTTTTCACCTTGGATGTGGGAGGCATGCTGAAGAACATGACTGAAATCAACAGAACAGAGAGAGATGTTTTGGTCATTCATCACCACGTCACTCATTACAGTGTCAGCTTTCTGTGTTAACATCTGGCTAATCAGGATGATTATGATTGCTATTGACTCTTAAGTTTTTGTTCAAGTGAGGCAAGAGTCATCTCAGGTGTGTTAGATTCTGTATCTAATCTCTGATTGAAGAGCAGTGATAGTCACAGATTTTATTTAGCTATCTAGTGATAAGAATCGAGCCATTGTCTTGAAAATTAAGGAAACTTGCAAAGATGTAAACAAACTTACAAATGTTTTTGAATGTGCTTGAAAAGGAAGAGTTCTGCAGAAGAACAAGAATTCTCGGGAAAAAGTTTATATTTGGAAATAGCATATTTCAGATCCTAAAAGTGTTATCTTTCTTGATCTCTAAACTGTAACTGTTGGAGCACAATATAAACCTCTGAGTGAAAGTTGATATTTGTGTTTCCAACTTGATTATCCTTGATTATTCCTTGATTAGATCAGTATGAAGGCTGAGAGGTAAGGTGTAGTGGGTTGGTTGTTTTGTTTGTTATAAAGCTTGCTGCTCAAGATGTATGAAAAAGTGTTCATCTTCTTAGAGATGATTTTGAATAATACAAAGGCACTCATCTAAATAATTGTCTTACCCTGTAGAAATAAAAAATCCTTGAAAAACCTCTACCGTCTGGTTGTTCGTCCACATAGAGATGCAGTTTACCATGCCTGCTTTTCTAAGGATAGACAAAGAATAGCATCATGTGGAGCTGATAAAACACTTCAGGTAAGACACTTACACGTGAGTCAAAAGAGATGCTGTGCACCATTTCGAAAGCATTTGTTAAACAGTCCTGTCACTTTTCTTCTGTTGCTATGTGGGAATATTTGGATCTAGATCATAATTGGAGACAAATGATTGAAAAGGATGTATTATTGGATAAACGTCAAGTTGCATGTTTAGAGTGGTAAGCATTATCTTCAAGAGCTAAGTGGTGTGATTTTAGGGTTTATACCCTCACTGCCCTAATGCGTGAACATGAGATGGAAAAGGTCACAGCCCAGCAATGCACCCCAGCTTGTTTAATATTTGCTTGCAAAAAAGAGTTCTGCAGATCACAGTAGACCTTCTACAGTACTGAGGAGCAGTAAGATGTCTTAGGTACAGCTTTACTATTTATATAGGATGGTAGTGGACATTATGCCACTATGATGTTTAATAGTGAAATGCAGTAATGCAAAAGAAATAGATCTGTGGAGAAAACCCCTGAAGCTGAGGGCAGTATTAAATTGGAAACAGGCCCAAAGTGCTTAGAAAGCAGATTAGAAGAGACAGAGAGGAATGTGACTAATATAAATTTGCCAGCAGTCTGCCTGGAGGGGAGTCAGCCAGCTCTCAAGAAAACTAGCAATCAGCCAGTAACCTGGTAAAGTACCCATATCCCAGACAGCCAAAGGTAAGGGGAAAAGAACAGCTTTGCTGCAAACCTTTGGTATTGTTTTGGATGCTTGAGACGTTGAGTACTAAGTTGCTGTTCATTTGGCTACTTAATGTGTTGTTACTGGGTTTTTTATTTGCTTGTTTTGTTTGCTGGCCTGTACGGTATTATGATCATGGCACTTGAGAAGGTGCCTGGTGAATGTACTTGTGCTGTGCTGCAGTTGCTGTGCTGGGCTTCTGTACTTAATGGCCTCATTATTGACACTGCAGATTGCTTATCTTTTTCTTCATTTTACACCCAAAAAAATCTGTGGATTGCAATTGCATTTAAACTAATCTTTCACTGAAGAAATAGTAGTAAAATTAGCCATAATTCTTTTTTCATTTTTTAACTTTGAACTTACTCATGTTTGTTCTAATTGCGGCTTAAGCTTTTCAGTTTTCAAGGCTACTTAAAAAATGATTGCTAGATTAAGAACAGAAATTCTGCAGGACTTACTGTGAAGGTAGATTTCCTGTTGCTTCAGTACTTATGTTCTTATTTGAACAAATACCAACCATTTAATCGTCATTAATATCCCTGTTTAATTAAAAAAATATTCTGAAAAGTGCTGTAAAGAACGCCTTGTGGTTTGTTTTAATAATTAAGAATATGTAACCTAAGGTGGAAAGGAAGACCCTCTTTATAAGCTTTCCACCCCCTGCCCACCCCACACTGTAAGAATCTGAGGAAATTGATAAGTATGTAGCACTTTTCCCCAACTGTCCTTTCATTGCCTATGTCTAACTTGAGACTGAAATGTGTATCAATTTCCCTGTTAAATTTTCGCTACTTATTTTTGGTTTTTTGTTCCTTCAGTCATCAATTCTGTTGAAGTTCCTTTATATGTGTGGGTATCCCATACATATAAAACTGGAATTTGTAGTTTTAAGAATAACTTTGATTTTGTTAATAGACAGTATTTCACAGTTATTATTAAAAAATACTGTGGAAGGGCATGGCTCTTGGCTTCAAAGGTAGAACAGAAGTATTTTTTTAAATCAGTTTTCACTAATTCTCTCTCTTACAATTTTTATCGTCCTTTCAGAATTTTATAATTATGTTATTGTCCCAGAAATTATGAATGCTTTCAGAATGCAACTCATTTTTTTAAGAGCTTACATGAAGAGAGCTGTTTAAGATGATAAAAGAAACCTATATGTGTGTTTTAAAATTGTCTGGAAGTTACAAGGTTTTACTGTTCCCTGGTTTAGGTGTTCAAAGCAGAAAGTGGAGAGAGACTCCTGGAGATAAATGCCCACGATGATGAAATACTCTGTTGCGCTTTTTCTGCAGATGGTGAATTTGTAGCAACTTGTTCAAGTGATAAAAAAGTCAAGGTAAGGGAACTAGGAAAAGGCCACTCTTCTTTTCAAACTAGTAATTCTAACTTCTGTTTAACCAACTCAGCGCAGATTCTTAAGACTAAAAGTATTTTAAACTGTCTTAAATATTATGTGGATAATTTAATAGTTCACCCACTTGTTCCATAATATAAAACATGCTTAATGTTAACATCATACATGCAGAATTAACCACTTATTTTATTTGTATTATCAGATGTTTCTTTTTAACTAGAACATAATGTGCGAGTCCAGTCCTATTGGTAACATGAGATGAATCTATCCATAATTCTTTTTTTAATGTTTCTTTTCTGTTACCTGTGAAATATTTGGGATTTTTATTTCCTCATTATAGCAGCAAAATCTTGTTGAAGTTCCAGAATTTGTCAGATTCTAGTCTGAACTATGACCTTTCCCTTCATAATGTCTTGCTTCTTTTTTTAAAATATATAATCTCTGTCTTCAAAATATTTTTCAGGTATTATTAGAAATGTTTTAGGACTTTATCTGTATTTTAGCATAGTTTCCAGATTTTTAAAAATAATTACTTTAAATGTATTTAAAAGTCTTTTTCATCTTTCAATTCTGCTTAGGTCTGGAATTCGAGAACAGGTCAGTGTAGGTGTGTATACGAAGAACACTCCGAGCAGGTCAATTGCTGCCAGTTCAATAACAGAAGTGGTCAGTACCTTCTAGCCACCTGCTCAAATGACACTTTCATCAAAGTAAGTGGAAAAGGTGGAGATTATTCTCATGCTGTTGGTCATAACAGGGTAGTTATTGATGTATAAATATATCTAAACACTGTAAATTAATGGTGTTTTTTAATGAACCTGGTAGAAGAGACATGGCAACAAATCAAGAGTATTGACTACAGCTCTGTAATCAGATTTCAGCAAGGCAGAGTAGGAGTGTTTATAGTGAGCAAGGGAGAATGGGCAAGTCCTCTGTTGGTAGGGCATGAAGGTGAGGCCTTTGGCCTGATGATATTCAGACTGTTCAAGACTAACTTGAGAGGTTTCGTTTTTGTTAATGTGTATAAGCTACATAATTCTAATTTACAAAGCTGAAAGGGAACGAGGCAAGACAAAGCTTTTTTTCTCAGTCTGAGGAAAATTTAAGTAATTTTGTGCTGGTCAAGGGCCTTGTCTGCACTGTACAGAAAGTTTTAACTAGATTTATGTAATTCTGGTGTTAAGAGTTTTCATGTTAAGAGTTACTAGATAGAGGTAAATTTTAGGATAGTCTGGGGCATAGCATCCAGTCCATGAGCATGTGGGTAAAACTAAGAAAAAATAAAAGTGGTGTTTTGATTGCCAGTGCATGATTTTGAGAAGCGCATGAACAATCTGTCTTTGAATAACTCGTGAGTATGATGATATTTGTATGTTTATTTCTCTTACAGATTTGGGACTTGAATGAAAAATACTGTCGAAATACAATGATGGGTCATGAAAATTCTGTCAATCACTGCAGATTTTCACCAAATGATGAATATGTTGCTAGCTGCTCGACAGACGGAACAGTAAAGGTATACAGTATATTTTTAAATCAGCCCTTTGTTTTGATGATGGGTGAGGGGTTTTTGTATCAAATGCAAAATATGTGTCAGAAAATTTTGTGTCTGCATGATCAGCTTTTAATGAGTTAAATCCTGAAAAAGTTGATTATTGGTCCCATTTGTAATGCAAGGCTTTGAAATGGCTTTTCCAGTACCAGGAAAAGAAGTTGACTGCCTGTAGTGGCAAATAAATTCTAACTAGCCTCGTTCTGAATATTTTTGCCTCCTAATGCACTTTGTTAAGAAAACATGAAGGGGGAGTAAAAATTGTTTAACCAGAAATAGCAGTAAGTTTTTAGATTAATTGAAAGTTCTGTCATCTCTGAAAATGATTCATCAGGAGACATAAAAATGAAAAGCAATTTCCATGTACCATTTTCTTGTATGCACTAGAAGAGAACTGAGAGGATTGTGTTTTTCCAAGAGTGTAAGTATGATTTTTATTGCCATTAGTTGCAACAGAATTGCGCTATTTCAGAATTGCAATTCTTAAAACACTGTTACATTTCTATGTAGCTGCTAAATCAGGAAAGAAGGATTGCTGTAGCTGTTGTTCATAAGGAAAAATGTGGTGAAAAGGCCAGAAATATTCTGTAGATTTTTGGCATGTCCCTCAATGAAATTAAGGTGCAAAGCTGGATGTATACCAGATTTCTTATGGTAAGCAGATTGTTTATAGAGTTGCAGGGCAGGTGTTAGTTTTGGTTTTATTCTTTTGTTAAGTAGAAGTTGAGGCAGCTTTGTAGCTGGAATGATAGGAGTGAAAAACCCAAGGAGAGGATTTTGCTACAACATAATCCTCTTTGTGGTTTGTTTTTATTTCTTCATTTGTTTTTCTCCTTTTTTTTTTTTTTAATATATAAATCGTTGGGACTTGTAAATATTTGTTGACTGAAGAAAGTAGCAAGGGGCTTTTGCTGTATTTTATTCCCTGCCATTTTTTCTTAAGAAGTAGTTGGGAGCGCCCTCCTGCTGTATTCTGTATCTACATAATCGAAAAGGGATTGTGTCTATTTCCTGTTTATTGCAGCTTTGGGAAGCACGCTCAGGAAATGAACTGAAAAGTATTGAGATAAAAGATTTCTTCAGAAATGCAGATGAGCAACCAGATGATGTGGAGGTTTTAGTAAAATGTTGCTCTTGGTCCAGAAATGGTGACATGATTTTGGTGGTAGCCAAAAATAAGCTTTTGGTAAGTACCTCACTTTAGTAATCTTTTGGAGGTAGTGTATTACAATATAGAAATTACGATTACAGATAAAATTCCAGGCCATGAAGATCTTTCAGATAAAAGGTGCCTGATTTCAGGTGTGTGTAAATAAAAATAAGTGGTCAACAAACTTGTGACTAAGAGAAATACCTTCTGAATGCAAGAATGTACAGTGTTGAGCATATAAGCTATTTGTCAGTAGTGAAATCATTCAAACAGGGTTCCTATTGTAATTATGTCTCCACAGCTTTTTGATATAGAAACATGTGGTTTGTTAACTCAAGTCATTGTCAGTCATCACAGCACAATCCAATACTGCGACTTCTGTCCCGGGGATGAGTTAGTAGCAGTTGCTTTGTCTCACTGTTCTGTTGAGGTAAGTGATTGTCTGCAATATACCACAAAAGACTACTTGCAAGTTAAAATGTTACATTTGTCCTAATAGTTTCTTGTATGCAGACACAAAACAAAACGTGTCTATTTTAGCAGGCTTTTGGTGTGCTCCATTCTTTTTAATTTCCACTTGCTTCTTAAATTTAAAATACCAGCTGGGAAATGATGTTTTAAAGTTGCATGCTCATGTTGGACAATGGAACCCACATTTATCTAGAACTAGACTAGTCTGCTAAGTGCATCTAAAGCTACTCTTGTCACTCTCAGGAGTATTGCTTGTCTCAAACCAAACCAAATCCTCTCCCCTTCTGTGTGCTGGTACATAAGAAGGAAGGAAACATCTAGAATAACTTGAGACTAGCATGGCAAGAGTAGGTCTGTACAAATATGACGTTTGGGATTGGTTTGGGGTTTTTTGTTCTTGTTGTTTGGGGTCTTTTTCTTTTTCAATCTATATGGTCAAGTTGAACTTGTGTTTTTTTTTATACTGTGGGGTTTTTTTTCCCTGTGTCTTTTAAAATAATAGCAGTCAAAGAGGCTGCTGATTCAATTCCCCTGACTATTGAAATGTTATAAGCAGGCGCAGTTCTTGTTACATCTGATTTCAGAAAAAGAATTGAGAAAATACTAGAAGACATAGTAGTTAAGTGTACTGGCACTGTTTTTGCTGTAAATGCAATTTAAATCCATTTGAGTTTTTCTTTCATATTTTTGTTGTAGTTATGGAATATTAAGTCTTTATCAAAAGTGGCATATTGCAGAGGACACATGAGCTGGGTTCACTGTGTGACATTTTCACCAGATGGATCCTTATTTCTGACTTCATCTGATGACCAGACAATACGCGTAAGATAACTTTTCTTTTTTGAAACATCTGAACTTAAATATGTATTAGTAAGTCATTAATTTAAGGAATTGTTTATTGTAAATCATATATAACATAAAATAAATAAAAATATACTTATGTATTTTGTATGTAAGTTTATAGTCCATACAAATTTAAATATTTGTTATAAAGTAATTTACATATACAGTAAAACGTGCTGGCTTTTTTGCTTTATTTACTGTTTATCTAAATTTCCTCTTTGTTTTTTTAAAGTCTGGTGGCATTCCAAGAGTAACTACAATCTTCTGTTTTGTTCTACATTTTATCTGAATTGGGAATTTTGAAGCTTTTTGAGGAGTCTAGTTAATATTTAGGATAGACTTCTGTAATTGTAATGTCTCATTAAAACCTGTGAAAGTAGAACTATATCTTACCAAGGTAACCTTTCCTGTTCTCCCAAGTTAACACATACATTCTTGAAATTTTGAGAGCAATTGAAGTAAGAAATCTGTACTTCATATTTTTTGTAATTGGATTTTAATGCTGCTCTTTGGATTAGAAAACTTTGGATGTTACAGCTATGACTCTAAACAGGGAGTCTTGTGGTCAGCCTGGAAAATATAGTTCTATTTCATCCGTTGGACTCACTATAGTAATTGCACAACTTTCCCTAGTATCAAAAACAGCAAAAGCATCATTTTCATTGTTTTTTAAAAATCAGTGATACTTGCAAGTTTATAAGCCTGTGGTTTACAGGTGCTGTTACTCAGCAAATTTTACATCTTATTCTTTAAAGAAGTTAATGAAATACTGTGTTCTTCAACAGATCTGGGAAACAAAGAAGGTGTGCAAGTCTTCTGATGCTGTGCTGAAAAATGAACTAGATGCTGTATTTCACAATGGTGAAGTGATGATTTTAGCCATCTACAATCACAAGCATTTACAAGTAAGCTGTATTTCTCAATATTTAAGTACGTGTGAATTTTACCTGCAAATCTCAGTAGGAAACCGAGGAAGCACTGAAAGAACTTCTTGTTCTTGGCTTTTTCAAGAGTTGAATCTGTAGCAGATGACTCAATGTATAACATTTTTATATCTAGAAACTGTGCCTAGTTTAATAAGTGAAAAAATGAGGTTTGAGGGGAAATTTCTGCACTGATGTTGAAACTGAGTCTGGATGCAGAGGAACAGAACTCTTATCCCTTCATGATGGGTGTCTGTGGGCCTTCCAGGTGGCTCAGATGTGCACAGCGGTGTGTAACATGTGCGGCACCTACAAACCAGGTGTTACACAGCAAATGTAACGCTTCAGAGCTCTGTGTAACAGCTGAAGGAATCATCTCAAACTGGGGCAGCTAGAGGTGTGAGCTCAGCACTGCCTGTAGCCTTAGATTTGTGCTAAAGAAAATAGTGGTAGTGGCTACACTCTTATTACTCTGGGCCCTGCCACACCAAGTGCTAAGTACACCAGCATCCAAGGTGTATTCTGTGGTAGCAGATGAGTGCATGTCACCCTTTTTCTAATCATGATTCTCTAATATATCAAAGAAGTTAATAGGATTTTCATCTGCTTCAGTGAAGAGCTGAGAGAAAGCACAGCCAATGGAATTACACCTATTTATTGTCAGGAGCAGCTTAGGACCTTTGCTACTTTTTAATCTTCCTGAATTGTAACATCTGTAGCAACTGCTGTGTAATGGTGTAGTCGCATTTGATTTAGTAGACCTGATGTCTGTGTTTATGGTTCGTAATTTCTGCCTTAACTTTACTTGAACCATTTCCTAGAGAAGGATGTTGCTTAGATTCTGTGCCCTAAATAGAACATTCTGACAGCCTGTAGACATGCAGTCAGGAGAGAAGACTCCATTGTAGAAAGAGAAAAGATTTTTCACCCTTGCACAGGAAGAGAAATTGGCTGAAAAGACAAATTGCCTATGTACTGTGATTTAGCAGTGTACCTCTGCTATCACATCTCTGAGTTCTTCTTGGAACCATGATGCTTTACCTTTTGTAATTTATAATCTTGGGACTGGAGTCCTACTCACCCTTTGATGTGCATAATGTTCATTTCTAAGCACTTCACACTGATAGCTTTTTAAACTTAAACTCAGTTGTAAATAATTGTATTCTAAAGATTTTTTTTTCCCCCTGTGGAATTGATTTGAGGGTGATACTGAGTTGAGACTTGGTATATTGTGTGTGCTAGTAAGTTTAAACTCACGCTTACAAGGATGCACCTGAAGTATTTTATGTTCTGTTTGACATGGGCTGTTTAATCTGGCTGGCAAGGTAAATCTGAGCCTGAAGCTTGGTCTATATGGTTTTTTGGGGGTAGCATTTTGATTTACTGTTTCCTGTAGTCAAGCAAACTTTAAAAAGTCTTCTAATACTGAGATGAGTTTCCTTCTGCAAACTTGTCCTGTTCAGAGAATGTTCTATGGAGATAGCTACACTGACCTTCAAGGCAAGTGGTTTATGAAAGTAACTTGTTCGTATAATTTAAAGTTTGTAACTGTTCCCTTTGGGATTCTCAGCTCTATATTGTAATTTATTTAAGTTTAAATTTTAAAATATTATAACAACTTAATTAACTTCTCATCTTACAGCTTATCAATGGAAATACAGACAATGTTATTATGCAGACAGCAGCCCAAGAATCCCCCATTTCCTGCTGTTGCTTAAGTGAAGATCTTAAATTTGCAGCTTTTGGACAGGAGAGTGGAACAATAAAGGTATTAAATTCTAAGTTTGATTTTAAAAATAGTGGGAAACCACTCTTCCTTATGCTTTTTCTTTTTAAATAAATGTCATTTGGATGACTTTGTACAATAATATTCTTCAATATAGTAATTCAATTTACATTTGTGAGTGATGTCTAAATTAAAATAACTTAAAGGTAATGCTAATAATCCAGCTCTGAATTTCATCTTACCCAGACTAAGCTAATAGGAATTTTTGGTTGTTCCACTCCAGTGACTTAAAATCATGTATTTACAGTCTCGTGTTACTTAAAAAATAATTTTGCATGTTATTGTTTCCCTCAAGTATGTCAAATAAATGCAATTATTGCATTCTTTATTGTAAAGGTGCTACAGTTGTCAGATGGGAAAGTTCTGCAGTCCTGGGAGGCCTATAGGACATCTGTGCAGCACTGTCGATTTACACCCGATTGTCAGACTCTCATCTCAAGTGCTCATGATTCAATTATACAGGTTTGGGCAATATTTAAAAAGATAATGCTGTAACTTACTTAAAATAAAGAGCTTTTATACTATAGATAATGTAAATTCAGTAAATGACTACTGCATTCTGTATTGCTCCACCCAGGGGCAAGAGACTGTAGAAGTGTAGCCTTTATTTATGCCTTATTTGATAATGAATGTTACAAGTTTTCTGTTTTTACTGCTGTGGATGATAGGCACCTACAAAGAAGAGTTAAAGAAGCATTAATTGTTGAACAAGGAGACTCAGCAGTTCTGAAATGAGGGTGTGGGATGCTGTAGGTCTGTCAGTGGGCTTGCTCCCGCTGCCTTGGGGGATGATGTAAAAAGTCTCTGAGCGGGCTGGTGTGCACACCCCGTCCAGTGCAGTGCTGAGCACCAGCTAGAAATAATGGCTGCACTCATGTGGGCTCAAATTAGGAACCTCTGCCTCTCGGCAAGTTGTTGTGGCTCCGGAGGTGCGTTCTGGTGTCTGTGTTAGCATTTAGCAGCCTCAGGGGCGCAGTTCTGCAGTAAAGATCCCTGTCTCAGCTTGGGCTTGCTGGGCCCTGGTGTGCCCTGCAGAGCACTTCGGAGCGCTGACAGGAGCCCTAGGCCTGAGCACCTGTCCAGCTGCCCAGGAGCCTTCCGCCCACACAGCCGAACCTGGAGCTGGAATAAAACCTCCCCAGCACTCCGAGGCGCTGATCCTCAGCCTTGGAATCCCCCTCCTGGGTCTGGGAAGTGTTTCTGCCGGCGCTCCGCTCCCTCTGCTGGGCAGCACCTCGCGTAAAGCCCCAGCGCTGGCCCTGCACACGCGGCTTTCTGCTCGCCCCGCTGCAGGAAACCTGCTCCTCTGACAACTATTAAATCGTTGCCCTTTAAAATAAATTGATGCCTAATAGCTTCTGTAGAAAAAAATTACACTTAATCCTTTTTCAGTGAATAATTGAATCAAAAATAGAAGTGTCTTTTTGTTGTAAAAAGGCAAAGCAAAATGGCAGTTCGTTAAAAATACCCTTTAAAAATATAAAAGAAATCTAAAGTAAACAAAATATGAGGTCTGCCAGATGAAATAAGTCTATATGTTGTAATAATCAAAAGTTTAAAACGCCACACTAATGAGGTGCCTGAAATTTATGGGTTTGCTTTTTTTGTTTAAATTACAAGTGAATTTTAAGTATCAAATTCACTTGGAAAATAAGATTATATGTCTATTAGAAGGAACTCTGTTGTAGGTCGACCATTAAATACTATGGCACCCTCAATCTTTAGCATCTCTATTATGGATCACTTCAATATCTAACATTTTAATTAATCATCACCACTATAAGAATTTGTTATTAGTCCTGTTACTTAAAAATAAAAAAGTTCGTGCTTTTTAAGTTTGCTGTTTCAATTTTTAAAAAAGTGTTTGATTTTTATGATTAGGTATGGAATTGGCAATTGAGCGAATGTGTATTTCTGAGAGGGCACAAGGAAGCAATCAAGGACTTTAGACTTCTGGAAAATTCAAAACTTCTCTCTTGGTCCTTCGATGGAACCGTTAAGGTGAGTAAAAGGCTGTGAATTTGCAAATCACATCAAACACATTCGACTGTCTCTTGTAACATTTGGTATTTCCTGCACTTTGTGTGGACACACATTTTACTGAAGAAATGGTAAAGTGTAAGCTGACTTTAAAGACAAAATTTTGGATTTTCTATTTTTAGTAAGATCTACACTGTTCTATTTTAACTATACTAGTGAGTATAACAAAATGTTGGCCACATTATAAGGGATAAAACACAGCTAGATATATTGTGTAAGATGCCAGTGTTTTAACCTTTTTACTGCAGTAAAAAAGTAACCTGTATTTTCTGTATATGTGATAGGTTTGGAATATCACTACTGGAAACCCAGAAAAAGATTTTGCTTGTCATGGAGGTGCTGTTCTTTCCTGTGCTGTTTCACCTGATGGTAGTAAATTTTCATCTACTTCTGCTGACAAAACTGCAAAGGTTGGTTACCTTCTGTACAGAGATAAAAATGATGCCTTATTTGTCCTGAAAAGTAATCTGTATTTTTCATTTTGAGGTAACTAGTGATTATTCAAGTTATCTTGTTGTATTTCTAGTTTTAAATTTCCTATATCCATCAACATGTTTCTAAAGCTGTTGCAGTCATTTGCAATTGATCTTGGATATAACTTAAGCCTAGTGACTTCTGTACAAATAAAATGCATGTTTAATGCACAGCTTTGTGCAGAACACTTGGTTTATTTCTCTGTGTTGGTTTGTTGATAGCCTGACATTCTTAATTTGTAAAGTTAAGAAAAATTTCTGAAACTTCCAGTGAAGTTTCAGTTCATAGGTTCAGAAGGCAGGTGCACAAAGTAGTGAACTGAGGCTGCCCCATTATGTTCCTAAATCATTCCATTAGATTTTTAAAATATAATTTTCAAGTGATTGATGAATCCTGTTTCTGTGAACAGCTTTAAACTTTCTCATAAATGAATAGGTTTCATTAAAATATATATTCCAAGCAAAGATACATACATACAGTCAGTTCAGTAACTCATAGCAAGCACATTCTTGTGTGATTCAGGTAATAAAAAGAACACCAGACTCTACAGTATAAAATATTTACATAAATTCACATACAAATATGCATATGTATAAAAAGTCTTATGTACATTTTAATGCTAATGCCTTTTAGAAGGAAGTCATAATTGGTTTTGAACTCGTCTTTTTCACTCCTCTGTGATGTTTTCCATTTAGATATGGAGCTTTGAAAGTTCATCTGTTCTTCATGAACTGAAAGACCACGAAGCCTGTGTGCGGTGCTGTGCTTTCTCTCCTAGTAACAAACTATTGGCCACTGGAGATGACAAAGGAGAAATAAGGGTACTGCTCTAATCTTGATGTTTATTTTATAATTCAGTTGATTGTCAGTTCGCAGACAGAAGAGTTCTTATGGTTTGTGTTCTGCATGTCTAATTCCTTAGGATTGTGGTGAACACTGGGGTGAAAACAGCAGTTTGCCACATGAGGCAGTAGTTTGTAACCATATTGATAGATTCTTGTTCATCAATCCTAGGGAACTGATTCACATGATTTAACAATAATTCTACTGTGAATTGAATGTGTGATTAAATCCTCTATATAAGATACAGTTCTAAGACGAGAATTTTTTTTAAATTATGTTGTCACTTCAAGTAGAATACATATTTGCAAGGGTTTTTTTTTTTCTCTAATACAGAAAAATACATTTCAGGTTTCCTTATTTGAGTAATTTTTTTCCTGTTAAGTTTCCTTCTATAAATAATCTTTCCTCTCTCTTAGATTTGGGACGTTTTAACAGGTGCATTACTTCACTTCTGCTCCCCAGTCACTGTAGATGAAGGAGAACCTACACATGGGGGTTGGGTAACAGACCTCTGCTTTTCTCCTGACAGTAAAATGCTTGTGTCATCTGGAGGCTATCTTAAGGTAAGCCTTGAAATAATAAAATATCCTATCATACCTAATTAAATGGCAATACTCTGACAATTAAGACTAATTCAATACACAAACCTGAAACATTTTGCTTAACACAAAATGTCTTCATTTTTGTGACAGTCTCACTTCTTCTCATATCTGCAAGTCCCCTGAAAAAGTCTTTTAAGAATTCAGGTTCGTTTTCAAACTCCATACATTCCATTTTTATTGATTTCAGATTTTCATTTGCAATGTCCTTTCCTAACATCTTAAAAATTAAAGATCCTGGTCATTTTTGTCTGCCTTGATATCCACTCAATTCTGACAGCAACTGTGTTCTTTATAATGAGTAGAAAAATGCTCTATATCAGCCTTTTTTTTTTTTGAGATACTGAGGTTTAAATTTTGTTGTAAGTAGAAATTCAGAAGAATGTGCAAGTGTTGATTTTTCTGATTTTGTCTTCAAAAGACATTTTGGAGGAAATCAGTGTTTTCATCAGTCTTTCGTTGCTTCAGGCATCTACTGGGCATATATTTTTGGAGAAGGGGAAGAGATGGCCTTTTTTTTGGTCTGTGAACGGATTCTTTGTAATTTTAAATTTCTCATGAGGTTTTGTGGGGTTTTTTTCCCCTTGTGATAGCCAGTAGCTGTTATTAGAAAGGTGTGTGTTATCTGTGTGTGTGAAATGACAGGTGGCAAAGCTCTCACCTCAGAGGGATGGAGTTCAGCTGATTGTTGGTCAGTAGCTGTTAGACGTGCCATCAGACTAATTCTTTGAAGACAGTAACCATGTAACAGAGTTGAATTTCCTAAGTTGTGAATCTGTATTTTGCACACAACTATAATGTTACGTATTTCATGAGATGCGTAAGCTGAACAGTAGTAATACCATCTGCTTGTCAATGTGATCAAAGCTGAAGGTGATCTGTTGTGATATTTTGCTGCTGTACTCAAATGCTGCAGGAATACAGGTAGGCTTCTTACTGGCCCAATGGAATAACAGCTTTGTGGTGCACTGTGTTAGGTCCAGTTTTTTATTGGTCTACAGTTTTTTTGAGATATGTAAATTTCAGACTATGGTAAACTGATGGTTGAAGGTTTCTTGGTTTCTTTGTTATTAGTGCTTACTGCATATTCCAAAAAACAGTAATTGTAACTCACTGAAAAAGAAGTCAGTCCTACTAAAAAAACTGCAAATGGCTTCAAATTTTTATATGATCAATCCTATGGTATGTCTAGCTAAGTTTTTTTAATTCAGCTATATTTCCATTTGCCTGGCAATGTGTTTCATGTATTCATTTGGTTTTAAGAAAATACATAATCTTTGAAAGTTTGGACATATTGCAGTTTTATGTCTATTGATTGCATTTTGTGATGAGGTAAGGGGCTGTACCTGAATTTATTGTTTTGTGTGTTTTCTTGAAATCTAACAGCTTCAGTCTTTTTGAAGTTTCTTTTCATCTGAAAGCCTTGTACCTGTAGTCAAAGCCAAGTACCTGTAGTAATTAGTCCTAAACTTACTCTGCTTGGGATTGTTTATATTTTAATTTTTAATTCTGCCTCTTTGGTGAAAGCAGTCAACTGGGCTAGCCATGCTAAGCCTGTTAATAGATTTTATTCTAGGATTCCTTCACCTAACTCAAACTGTGTTATTTTTCTTAGTGGTGGAATGTAACTACTGGAGAATCCTTACAGACCTTCTACACAAATGGAACAAACCTCAAGTCAATACATGTGTCCCCTAATTTTAAAGTGTATGTGACTGTTGATAATCTTGGTATTCTTTATGTATTACAGAAATTCTGAATAATGGGGTGAACACTGCAAAGATAACTAATTTTTTAAGATGGAAAGAAAATTGTGCTTTTTCTGACAGTCATTAAGCTGTGAATTATATTTAATTGTTGTATTCATGATGTTTTCATGTATATTTATGTACTTTAATGCATGTTTTTTCAAATGAACTTGCATTTAATCTTGCTTTTAACAAGCATTATTATAATCCTTAAATATTGATTTGCATCTTAAGTATGTTGCTTCCAATTTTCTAAGGAAATTATATTAAGATTTATTCAAATTAGTTGAAATTAATATTAATAGCAGTGAAGAAAAAATAAGAGTATAATACTTTGAAATTATATTTTATGATAAGGCTGGTGGCTAAATGCTCTCTAGCCATGAACACAAATGCAAATGTAAGATGCAAAAAAAATTTTTTTCGGTGCGATGCAGGGACTTTAATTTACTACAGAATGGAAAGAAGCAGGGGCATTCTTCATTTGAAAAATGAACCCAGCCATGTTGGTGCTTGAAGTTCAAACCAAACCAAGCAGATGTTCAGTTTACAGCAGCTGTGCCTCCCACTTGCAGTGAGAACCTTCATGCTTCAAACCTGTGGAGATCAAGTGCATTGTAACGTGTATGAGCTGTTCCTATTAAGGGGAATATCCTGAGTCTTGTTTTCTCAAGGCAAAATCTGAAATGCAATATTGTAATGGAAGTGGAAGAGACCATGCCACATTTCTAGTCAAAGGATGAGTACAGCTAACCAGCTAAAATGAGAATGGAAATGGCGTAGAATTTATGTATTGAAAATTATAAGAAGGTGTGAATTTTAGTTTTGTTTATTTTTTCTTTAGGAAAGAGCATTCATTTTATGCTATGGAGACACTTTACTGTTGTCAGCTTTGTTTACATGGGATTCTATGCCCAGCTGATCTCTTGCCTGGTAATATGTGATTTTGTGGTTTTTTTAATGTTTTTTTTTAAATTTTTACAGTCTATTTATAAATTCGACTTAGGGTAGAAATATCAATGTCTTGTACTACTTGTGCTTGACAAATATTTTGTGAATAATTGGGTAGCAATTTTTTATTTGGTACCTAGTAAGCCTTTTTCTATTTGATTGCCTCTCAACTGCTATGAGCAACTGCACAAGCATTAATATGATTTTCATATTTTTGTAGCTGGCAGTAGAACACTGTCTAACTACTTGATTGTAAAAAGATACTGTAGCTAGTATCTCAACTGGTACTGAATAATGAAGTTTTTACTTTTAGTATTTTTTGTGTGCATTTCATACAATTTAATAGGCATTCTTAGTATTTCCCTGTTTTTGACAATCACCAGTTCTTCCTCTTTTCCAACTTGAAACTGTACTATTTCTAAGGTGCTGTTAAATACGGGTCAGTATAATCGAAGTACTGCTGGCAGAAATGTAAAGAGAATAAATTCAGTAGAAAAGACCACGATGTTTTGTATTCCAAGTATGTACAGTACTTAATAAAGATGATCCTGGCGATATTGGCCAAAGTTGTAAATGAATTTGAATTCCTGAGTGAGTGAGTGAGTTTATATGTGGGATGGAGGGGGAGTGCTGCATCTCTCATTGTGGTTTTGTTTTCCATTTAAACATAATGCTGCTTTACAAACTGCATCGAAAGTGCTTTGACAGGCGAGCAAAAGGAAGCAGGGAAACCAAAGTCTTGGAACAGTGTTCTGCAGCGTTCAGGACAGAGTTGCTTCTACTGTCCAGTTTGTAGAGTGCCCATCAGTACCCCCAAGCAGCTGAAGATCCAAGGAGCAGGAAGCTTCTCTTAGCCAGTGTCCCTCTATCCCAGGGGCTGTGCTGTCCTTACTGCTCAGGACCCTGTCGGGCTGAACTTAGAGACCCAACCAGGTCAAAAGGTGCAGGAAAAATATTTCCCATGAGGAACCAGGGCAGAAAGGTCTCCTCTCTGAGAACAGTGATGAAATTATGATAAGAAAAAAAAAAACTGATCACAGTTTAAGGCAGAAAGCAAATGGTGCACGAGCAGAGTTCATAGACAATTGCAATTTTGGAGTGAGTAGGAAGCAAATAGCACAGAAACTTGAAGAAATGTGAGCTAAATACTACATTCCTAGATGTTCTGGAAGAATTACAGCACAGCAGCCTTGTACTTATTGCTGAAACTGAGGAAGCTGTTTTTCACAGAAGCTGATGTTGGGATGGTTGCCTTCACATATGTAAAGGTATGGAGTTGGCTGTAAGTATTTGAAACTGAGGTGGAAGAAGAGAAATAGTGATGAAAATGTCTGCAGAGCCAAAGAATAGATCTGATTTGCAGGGAAAGTATGAAAAAAAAATCAAGTGAAAAATTATTAAAATAGGAGGCAGGAAAGCAACTTCTTCAATTTAAAATATTTAAGAGGACAGTTTACTGTAATAAAAAATAGGTCTTGCTGTATCATCAGATTTGGCTATTCTCTTCAATGTTACATGTATTGTAAAGGAAACAAAAGAGAATTTGGCTAAAAGCAATTTTTATGTAGATTGAACATTAGTGTTTCCATTATCTTTTTTAATGTCAGATCGAAATGAATCAGTCTACATTCAAATTTAACTAATGAACATTGCCAATTTTATCTAGTTCTGTAACTGAAATTATAATATGCTTTTGTGTAAACAATTTGTATACTTCCTGTTAACCATGACTATCAGTTTCTGTAGGAGTTTTGAGTCTCTTCACTTTGTCAATTAGACCTACAGCTCCCTCACAAAGCTGTTTTTTCTCTTTCCTTGGGAATCATACCCATGTATAATACAGCTGCTCGAGAGGATGCTTTGTATTGCCTTCAAGTGTGCCATTCCTCCAGCTACAGTGTTCTCCTTCCCCCTCTCTTACCTTACACAGTTGTTGGAAATAGAACTGTGCCGTTAGTGCCTGAGGTTTTTCCACATAGATCTCTTGTAGTGCTGGAATGTGGGGGTAGAACTGGAACTGGTAACCTGTTGCCAGTAGAGGACTATCCCCCACTCCGAAATTATTTTGCTTCCTTTTGAAAATTACACAGTTAAACTCCCTATTATAGAACGCTGTGCAAATAGCTGTTTTGCGGGGTTTTCTACAATTTTTAAATTCAGTGAAGTCTCTGCATGGGGCCCAGTTCCCCAGGTTGTATCTAGTCGCAACAGAGTCTGTGTCCTTATCACTGCTCTCCTGAGGTGTCTTGCAGAAGCTGATGCCCTTGCCGGTTTCTGGGGAAAGCCAGACTGAGAGACTCTGACTCGGGTTTCTTCTGCCCTCCTGGAACAGAATGTTGCAGGGAGGACGCTTGCCCTCCTCTTCAAGAAGCCAGTAAATCCAGAATAGCAGCAGATCGCAGAGAATTCAGGTATATTTTTGCAATTGCTAGTAGAACATAACTCCCTTACTGAACTGTTTGGTTGCCCTTTCTCCTTCATAGCAAGCACAGACTCCATGGCAATGCCAAGGAGTGGAAAAGTCAGTCTTGGGGCTGTGTTTCCCTCTGATAGGACACCAGCGCCCTCAGGTGTATTTGTCCACCTTGTGCTTTCCTCTTCCTTGTGTCTGCTATGAAGGCAGAAATTTATTTGGGTTCATAGATGGTGATGATGAGGCCCAGGAGCTCTGAGGACTTGGGACACCTTATTTCTGTCATGATTCCAAGAAAAGCAGATGCTCCAAAGACCTTTAGTCTTTGGAGAACAGGGAGGGTGCCAGGTACTCTGAACACTTCCAGTATATATTTTTTTCTTCTTCTGTGCCCAATTTCACTTTGTTCTTTCAAGCTAGGAATGGGGCACAGTCACTGGCTCTGCCAATATGCAGTCAGATGTTAAACTGGGACCAGGCTTGTTTGTGGCTGGAACTCTGCAGTAGATTGACAGTAGATTGATTCTGTTCTTCAGCACTTCCAAAGGCGTTGTATGGTGTGCTGCTACCCATGTCTACGTTAGTGTGGGCTTTTTTTTGGGAGGTGGGGACCAGTGGGTTTGGAGCACGGATGCTGGATTTTCTTGGATTTTAAGAGGCTTTTCTTCCAGATTAACTTACTGCACACCTTTCTTCTAGGAGGCTTTTTTGTGAGAAACCTTGCAAGTAGATTTAATGGAGGCCTAGCCTGAAGACTGTTATGGGGCATCCTAAAAGAGTATAAAGGAGTGAGATTTTCAGTCTGCGTGTGTCATTGACAGCTTCATCACTTCCTATATCATCTCCCACAGTTACACTTGAGGGATATAGCACAACTGTGTGATAATTGGACTAGAACTGTTTAAGATGCCTGTGTGTGTTTGTTCAGGAGAATGAAAAAGCTAAAGTATCTTGTAAGTGTTTCAATAGGCAGTTTCCCTCTTGGGGCCTGACTGTTTACAGAACAAATTAGCTTCCTGTGCTTGTTTCCATTTAACAAACCATATGTTGTACATAAGAGAAGAGCTCTGAGAATGGTTAGATTCATGTCCTTCAGGCTAGAGAGGATTCTTGTTCTGTACTCAAGAGGCATCCTCTGAGTACTACTTAGGATGCCACAATTAGATTCCATGTGTTTATGTGGTATTTTTAATTTCTTACTGTATTAGCTTCCTTCAATTTATTTGTGTGTCTGATTTATTTTTAACTTTGTTCAGTTTCTCTAATAATGTACCAACTCAGATGAGTTGTGAAAATCATAATGTTTAAAATGACTCAAAAGGAAGCAAAGACAAATTTACCCATTCAAACTCTTCAAAAGTAAACATGATACTTCTTAGGTAAAGCATGTGTTATTTCTAATGCATAAATGCACACGAAGTATGCTTGATATTTAAAACACCTTTTATATTACTTTTCTAAAGCATTAGACTCTTCTAACTCTTCTCTGTAATTGTACAGAAAATATGATTTCTATAGCACTTTTCTATAGTAATTTCTAGCACATGATAGCAGTTTTCTTTTAGTTCTAAAAATCATATTATTTGCCTGCAATATCCTCTGAAGACAGTAATAACTGTTCATATTCCTCTTCCTCATTAGAGTCAGTATTTAGGTTGACAAGACTGTAGCCTGCTGGTTCAAACTCTTACTTCAGTGTTAAGAAATCTTAGTCTTAACATGTTTTGAGAGCAAGTTTTCCTGTCCCAGAGTAACAATGACAACATTTCTTTTTGTGCTTCCCAGTTATAACCACTTAAATTCATCCTTTAATTTAATACAATCATCAGTATTGGCTGTTGTTTAAAAGCCCCTTGGCAGAAGTAGTGTAGGGAAAAAGGATTAAGGAAAGACTGAAAAATATACTTTTGGTTTAATAGCCCTGAAATAATACCTGAGAGGAATAGCATATTTTTAATGTGAGACTTGGAAATGCTTAGAGTTTTGTCTTTTTTTAGTAGAGAATAGATGAATAAATAGGCATAGGCATAGGCCAGTGGAATTCTGTCTCTAAATACAGATCAAACATTTTGATCTAAATAATCCAACCTGAAGCCAATAGTCATGTCTTGATGGGTGAACACTCAGCGTCTACACAGAAAAGTAACATATACTTACAGAAGTTGGTAGCTACTAATTTTTTCAGTATATTTGCAGGATTTCTTAAAAGGTGCTGTGGAGTTTATTTATATTCTGTATAGCAATTATATGTTTTATAGTTCCAGCTGAGATATTGGAGAAAATGTGTGGTCTTACCAATATGTGACTTAAATTTCAGAACTAGGAAATAGGAGGAGGAACAGTTTCAAAGAGTTTAAACAGAAGAAATGTTGCCTAAATTTTACCTCTATTTGAGTATATGTTTAACAATAGCATGAAAAAAGGTCACCTGAATGTGTCTGAGTTTTCAAAATATTTAAAGAGATGCTTTAATATCTTGCGGTTGTTGCACTCTCAATTTACCAAATCCAAAGAGCTGTAGTTTTTCCACTTCAAAAATTATAGAGCAGATACTACTTTTTGAACAATTTTTTCTCAGTATCAAGGATTCAGCTATTAAATTGTTATTTTGATTTAGCAGCTGTTTTTTTTATAGTCTGGAGCACTGGGTTTGAGGAAGACCTTAAGGGTACACATTCATTCAAAGAAATGGTGGAGGGACCAAGCTGAACTTGTGGAAGAATTGGTTGTTTTTCACTGAGATTGTGTCAGTGAGTACCTGCCAGAGATAGGTACAATTCAACTGAAATTCATGAGACCTGGAATTTTCTTTATAACATATCTTGATAATTTAAATTTGGTTAAAAAGATATGAAACACAGTAGGTGGCAATAAACTATAAGTCTACCAATTTGACTGTTTTATCTCCTTTCCCCAGAAATATCTTTGTTCAAAGAGTTAAACTTTTGGTGGCTATAGAAAAAAAAGTCTATTTCTTGAGTTATGATCTACTTTTCCTCTTAAGCTTCTCCTAGTGGTGAGCTCTTTACACGTTGCAGTTTCTCAAGCTCCTGTACTACTCATTATATCTCATATTTAGTCCTTAATTACTTACGTCAACCTTTCTTCAAATGAGGGGTTCCACTGTTCAGGGTTCTAGTATTGGTAGTGTTAGGGAAAGACTCATTGCAGCAAAGTTGGACTTCACTCTTCTTGTTTTTTTTATCACAAAGTGACTGTGAAATGGAACATTTTCTCAGTTTGTGTTCTGGATTCTGGTTTCTTCAGCATGTAATAGCAAAAAAAAAAAAGAGTGATCTTTAACAAGCTGTTACATTTATGTGTTATGCTTCATATAGCTGGTTTTTTGCTAAAATATGAATTTAGGAAATTAAGATCATGTTCTCTGAAAATTATAATCCTCCCTGTACTTATTTTTATTTTGCCTACAAATTACATCTCCTCCGTTTCAAAAATTAAATCACGGTGCTTCCAGCTCATGCAGCTTGTCCCTCCATTTTGCTTTACTTATTTTGCTCTTTATTTGAGTTCTATGATGGGTTAGAAGTTAGTTTAGGATTATGTATCTGGCAATGTGTTTGTTTTGTTAAGCAGGAACCTATCTGGAAAATGAGAACTTGATCACAGTGAATATTTAGAGCAGTTAGAACGAAATACAAGAGATCTTAACTTTGCTTTTGTGAGAAAGAATATCTCATAGTTTGGATGTCTAAATTGGAAGTAATACCTATGACAAGAAGCAAGGGGCTTGGAGCTTGAATGTCTTCTGTTTAGAATGTGTTTTGTGCAACATTTGAGCTCTAAAAAAATGGTTTTCCTATTGAAAATGAGATTTTTTTTTTGTTATTTCTAAATTGACTGTTCATAGCTGCTGAGATTCCTTGAAAGGAAAGAAAGGAATGATCATAAACAAAGTCAGAACTTCAAAGTGAAAACAGCCAGTTTAGGTATTGTAACCCAAGGACTTAGTCCAAGGGGAGGACAGCAAAAATTCTTCCCCACAGTGAGTGAAGACAAGATTTGAGCAACCACTGTCAGAGATCAGTAGCACAGATAATCCAGCAGCAGTGGCGCATTCGAGGTAACTGTAGTGCTGGTGTTTCTGTGGTGACTGGCAGAAGCAGCACTTTTTTTAGCAGTTAAGCACTTTTCACTTATCATTTGAAATACAAAGTTTACTCTTGCAGATTCGTGGACTTTGCTTTTTCATTCTCTAAGCTGATTTTAGAAGCTATGTTGAATAGGATGTTCAAATAATTCTGGCATTCCTTAAGGACTGAGTAGAGTTTGAAAACTGGGTACCTTAAGCTATCCTTCCCTTTTGGAGTTGTTTTTTTCCCCGACAGATTCTTGTTACGCTAAACAAATGAAGCCATATAGCAAACATTTCAGTAATCAGGCCAACATAAAGTACTCATAAATTATCACCAAGCAGCTCTAAATCTGTCATAAACTCTTACTGACTGGCTCATAAGAATGCTTATGTAATTGAGAGAACTAAAGAAAAGAAGTTAAGTTTCCTTTTAAAAGTTAAATCAACTACAGCAAGATGAAAAACACCCACACATTTGGCTTTGGATCAGCAGAGACATTCTTGAAAAGCAAACCTTTATAAAATCTTTATTATTAAACCAATTTCAAGGTGTAAAAAATTATCAATTCTCCAGTTGTCATTGATTGTACTCTGCTTGCATATTCCTTGTATAACAGGGAATCACCTTGATCAGGGACTTACACATTTGGAATCATTCCAGCAAATAAATTTTGACCTGGTTGGGAGCACAGATGTAATGCAGGATGTGTTAAAGCTGGAAAGCTTTGAAAGAGGTCCAAGAAGTCACAGTTCCACAGATGTGAAGAAAGCCACCACAGCACCAAACCCGCTGAATGAGATGTTATCTTACACGACATCCCTTTTAAAAAAGTGTAGAAGCTGCAATGCAATGCAGACAAATATATTAAGAGATGATGTTTATAATATTTTAGAGTGAAAATCATGAAGTATAAGAGCAACTGATAAGGGTTTTTACACGAAGCAGTTAAATACCAATAAGCAAAGCAAATTAAAGAGATTAATATTAAACCTATGTAATTAAAGAAAAGAAGCTTATTCCATTGATCACAGTGACACAGTTTTGAAATATGATGTTGGAAATACGGCATTAGAAATTGATAACCTTAACAGAAAAGGTTGGAAGGATGCATTTGTTCAAACTAAAGAATTTTGAATCACCAAGTCCAAATGATAAACAGCCGTTTGTCTGCAATAGATAAGGTGAAGAGTCCTTTGAACCACACCTGGTAAAATTCATCACACCTTAAAAAAAAAGAGAAATTTCCAAAAATTTGTGAATCATGGCAGTTCTGGTGTTTTTAAAGGGGTGACCAAGGCGACTACTGACCTGAAGTCAGTCCTGAGGCAATCAGTGGAATGGCAGATACGTGGTTATATGGGGAAGTAGAGTCTGCTCTGAGCACCACAGAATTTTTCTAGGCTTTACTGACTGCTGTGTTTTTTTGAAAGACTGGTTTTGGCAAATGTTACTGGCAGATTTCTAATTGTTTTGTTTATGATTTTTATTTTTGTTTTTAACACACCATTGTCAATACACGAACTTTGGACTTCTTAAAGGAACTTGATTTATTATCATATCATATTTTGATTCAAAACAAACTTGTAAAATCATATACAACAAAGGAATTAGCTCTTAATTCCTACATCTCTATACAAAATGGAGTCTAAACAAACATCTCAGGAAAACATTCTGTTTCTGCTTAAATGCTTCCAGATGTTCTGTGTGTTTCAACTGTTATGGGTTATTATAAAGCTAAAATCCTTATTTCCTCGTGTTGCATGTCTCACCTAAAAAGAGGTACAGAAAGGAACTTCAGAGACCCTCTGGTAATGCTCCTTGCCTCACGTCTGCATAAGTCTGCTCCAGAGGAGGGATTGTAATGAAATACAAGGATTCAGAGGTTTGGTTGGTCATCTGCAGATCAGGAAGAATTTCATTCTTTTATTGGGTAATTTGAGCTTTAAATCTTTTCACCTTCCTATGAGATTGGCTTTAGGATGTGCAGTATTGAACACAGGTGATCTGTACCTTCAGGTGCAATAGATACTCATGTTTTTGTTTCCCTGCAGATTGCATCATGCAAGGACTAGAATTCTGGCTGGGAAACAGACATCCCCAAAGTCAGATCGCCAGGAATATTTCCCTCCATCTTTTTCTTAGTCTGTGGAGCAGGCTGTATGTATCACCAGCTGGAATTACTTAGGCACTTCTCACCAAAGGGCTTTCCTGCCACATCAGGGGCTGGGGATAATGCTGGCACCTTAATAGCCTCTTTTCCCTACTACTTGTAATAATCAGTTCAATTTTTCAGGTTTTTGAGGTACTTAGCTTAGTTAACTCTTCAAGTTCTTTGTAAGTATAACTGAGTTAAATGTAATGGCTGTGACAGAGACATGGCCACGGTGAATGATCTAGTATCTTTTTATATTAACTTCCACTCATGCACAGCATTCCCAGACACTTGTATGTTTCAGTAGATTCACTCAATTCCAATGCAGAATTGTTCATTTAATCCATCACTGATACTTTTATAGACTTACATACTGTCTGGAAGGTGAATTAAAGAAAAAATATCAGTCTTTTCAACATAAACCTAAGAAAGAAGTAGTGCTAGCCTCAACTATATACGTTAGGATATATTTGCTTAGGACATGCCCAAGCCTGACATTCTGCAGCCTAGCAATTATAATTATCCAATAATCACAAGTGGAGAAATGAAGACTACACTGCATCTAATGCATTTAAATTAGTGTGGCCTATTTCTTTTTTTCCTCATGGTGTCACTATAGGATAAAGTTAATGCTCACTGGGTATTCTCTATACTGGAGCTTATCTCCATTTCCTTTGTCTCACTGGATTTCTGATTTCCTATTATGTGTTTAGAAAACATGATAACAAATATACCGGCTTCAAATTTGAACACATTCTCTCAAGCACTGGCCTATCCTTAACACTGAGCATGAATTTTTATTTTTCTTCTCCGTTTTTTTTTTCCCATAGGATTTAATATTAGTATGAATGTAGCTTTATATAAGGGTGTGGAGAATTTGAGCAGTTCTAATGAATTGAAAGTAGGAAATGTCATGTTTAAAAAGACAGAAAGGCATGTGTCTTACAATCAAGTGAGCTTATGAAGTTACATCTGTGATAGACTTCTTCATCACACATAGAAACTGTAGGAATCACAGAATGGGTAAGGTTGGTAGGGACAGCAGTGGGTCCAACCTCCCTGCTCAAGCAGGGTGGTCCTAGAGCATGTGACACAGGCCTGCATCCAGGCAGTTCTTGACTATTTCCTGTAAGCTTCATCTTTCCTTATGTTGTTGTAAAATGTTTTGAATTCAGCTTTTATGATTGATAGAAAAAGCAGTTTTTCTATCCAAGCTCCAAGTGGCGAGAGAAGAGAGAAGAGAGAGAATTTGGTTTCATTTACATACTGATAGCATTTTTGTCTGCCTAGTTGTTACCACTTTACCCAGACCCACATTCTCAAATATATCTAGGTACCTGACTTCCACAGAAGGAAGAAAGATGTGGCACTATATAAAGGTTAAGTTGGGCTGAAGAGAAATTTGCTTTTGGTGTTTACAAGAGCAGGAGCCAGCTGGAGATGCCGTTTCTTGTTCATGCATTTGGAGCCCAGCCTTCCTGAAAGGCAAGGACCATGGGGCATTTCTCTGCTTTCCCTCTTCTGCCTCTTCAGCAGGACAGTGGTTTTTAGGCTGGCTGCATTCAGGCTTGTAATGAGGATGAGTGTGACTGTCTGATCAGTAGGACCGAAATCATCCACCAGTTCCACAAAATCTACATCCAGTGTGAACTCTGGCCACAAGTGAGACTTGTGGTCAGCCTCTGGGTAGCTGAGGTTATCAGGTGTGAAAGTTAACTGGAACCAGTATACAGTTAACCAGAATCAGAGTGGCCTTGATAGCAGTAGAGTCAGTTTGCTGGCTTAGCAAAAAAGGTGGTTCACTTAGAGAAGCCGAAGAGCACTGAACAGAGCTTTTCAGTAGCAGCCTGAGCATTATCCCCCTATGCTTTCCAGCAGGCTGAAAATCCTGCCAGGGTTCCCAGCCAGTTAAGAGCCTTTTTATCTCCCACTCTCTTTAGATGGTCTTGTAACGTGAAATAACAAATATCCCTTTTCTTAGATAAGTGCCCACATCTAAATATTGTCTCTAATCCCTGTGCCATGTCTCTCACCTATGTGCTTGTCACTGCCACAGAGTTCCTTCACAGAGTCAATTGTTCTTTGGGTTGGTACTTTGGAGATAGTTGAAGTTACTATTCCTAGACTGTTGTCTTGATGACATCTTAGACAGCATCTTCCAGTGAAGTGTGAAGGGGGCCAGCTGAACAGCACACATTGAACCAAATCTAGGGCAAAATTAGTCTTGCATGTGGCACAAACTGCCTGTTTTAATCTAGAATGGGAGACAAACTATTTCACAGTTGTCTGTGCATTAGTTGTCTAGCAGGCTGCTTCTTTATTAGCTGTCCAGCATGCTGCTTCTTTTCAAAACGACAGACAAAATCTTCTCCACAACCTGACAATTCCCTTGCCAATGGTTACAATTTTATGGCCATGCCAGTTTTTGATATTGAGATGTTGACTTTAAACTGCAAGGCATGTGCACCTTGTGGTTCTGCAGCCTCTCACAAACTTCTTGGCAGAATACCAGAACCGGAGATGCTGAGTGTTTCTTCCTGCCAGCTGTGAGCAGTGGCTCTTCTGGCTTTTAATAAACACCAGGCCAGTTAGGAGGAATCACTGATCCAGTCTCAAATGCAACATCACCATCTGCTTTAGGAAACCCTCTAACTCCACAAACACGGAAGTTCCCTGTTGTTTGTCAGGACTTTATGCAGTTTTAGCCTTGTCGCAGCAGCAGCTCTTGTACTGTGCATACATGGTGGTGCATCCCCTCTCTCACACTGGCCCACACTATGATTTCAGGAATGCTTGTTAGGTCTTGGCCTTGATGAATGACAGCTCGGCTAAGCTCCTTGAGCTTATCAGAAACACTGTGTGCTCCCAGGAACTTATTTTGGCTAATGAGCTCCTGCTTTTTAGTGAACAGTCTTGGAAACCTATTTTTCTTGCCTGCATAAGAATGCAAGTGTAACACCACTTTTATGACTGAACTTTTTATGGAAAGTTACTGACCTGAATTGTGGCCAGGATGGAAAATTGCTGTGACAAAAGAAAACTCTCTTGCAACCCTATAAAACAGTGGTTCGAAGTGAGACCCTCTGAGCTCTCCTGGACCACAGAGGGCTGCACGCAGCAACTCCCTCTGAGCGGGACGCTCCTCCGAGTGAGCAAATTCCCAAGTTCACTCTATTTGTAGGACCACTGCCAAAAGCCAACGATGGAGCCTGGGCTGACACCCCCACTCCTCAAAGCTCAACCCTTCACCCTTCGAAATGATGCAAAGGCATCCAGTGTGAGTACTTCACTGATCCTGAGGGGGATTTTTCACAGGTATGTGTCCATACTCCTTTAGTGTGTGGTTGCCAAGTGTGAATATATTACAGCAAATTGTTGTGGTTTAAAACCAAACAGCTGCTTCTCTTCTCCCCAGTCCCCTCCAGCGAGAAAGGGACAAAAAGGCAGAATATGGGTCGAGATAACAATTTACTAGAGAAAAAGCAATGAGACAAGGAAAACAAACAGTAACAGCAAAGAGTACTCATAACAAGAGGGCATAAAAGAGGTGAATTACATACAAAAAGGTGCTCACCACCCCCACCCAGCCCCCCATGGCCACCAAGACAGACAAAACGGTGGATGTTACCGCAGCCCAGCAGCTACACGGGTATTCCCAAGACAAAGGACAGTGTGGCGGACGGTCCCACAGCTGGTGTCCTCCTTCCTCAAGCCCAAGACAACGAGGAACAGTGATGGACAAACCCTCCAAGCCGGATTGTCTGCATGGCACTGACTGCTCTACTTGCACTGACTGGCCTGCCTGACCGTCCACACCACCCCAAGGGCTCTGGTCACTTCTTTGCTCCGGAAGAAAAGTAAGAAAATGATGCCATTTCCACTGCGCGCTCACCTTTTCTTCCACCTGGAACCACATCCCCCTGCAATGACCTGGGTGGTTTGGAATAGCGACCCAGCCACGCCCACACGCCTCTAGGCCCTGGCCCTCTCAGCAACGGTGAGAGAATTAACTCTGTCCTACACATGTGCTATGGGTGTTGGTCTCTGTGATTCTTAAGTAGATTAGATTTGTAAGTAAGTTAGGCCTGTGAGTTACTGTCATGCTCATTGTAAATTCCAAAGAATCTTTTCTTAACTTGCTTATATTAGGCTACCAATGAAGTGCAGTTAAGTTTAAGTGCTGCTAAAAACTTTAGGCCTAAACCATTGGCCAAGCCTGGAGCTAAGTTTGGCAAAAGGGTCTACTCTGAACTTAGTGACTCAACAGGCGTGTCCCCCTCATTCCTTTTTATCCTCACCATCCTTATGCTTTTCCATCCTTAACCTTGTTCCATCCCCAACCTCCACACAGATAATGTTAGATTGATTTTAGTTTGATCTATTTCAGATTTTAGTCCGATTTTTCTGTGTGCTTCAGCTATGTAGTTCAGCAGTAAAGTGAACCTTGCCAATGAACTTTATTGCGCTTTCACTTTTTATTAAACCTGCTTTAGCCGATACCTTTGCCAGTGATTTGTTGAGCGACCTAAAACACCTATTCACAACAGTGTATTAGAGACCTCACTACTCAAATTCTCAATTCTCTACCTCACTACTCTAATTCTCAAAATCCTTTGCCACCCACACCTCATTTGGATTTCAATTTGCTTACTTTCTCATGTCAAATGCACTCTACTTCTGTATCACCTCTCTTCTTTTGGCTATTCTCCACCTTCCCGCTCTAAGTCAGTCGTTGGAATTAACTCTTGGTTTTACAGCATCCAAATGCTCCAGCTTCTTCATATACCCTCCAGAGGCAGACTGCCTCTGCTTCCCTCTTACCCTGGAAGTCAAGAATAGCAATTTTCCTGACTTTGTGATGTTAGAGAGGTCTCTGTCTTTTTCCCTACCTTCACTCTTTATACTGACCATTATCTCCTTACTGCCTATGCAGTATTCCAGCATACCAGGAACTTAAAAGTCACCTCAACCAAAGAAGACAAAAAAGCAAGTGGTAACTCCTCTGGATTAGTGCAAATTTGTAGAAGACCCTTTGGATCTGAAGAAAGGACTGCTGAACCACTGTCCCATTTTAGAGGAGACCCCGTGGACTTCTCTCCAACTGGCTTACACTAGTATTGGTTAGTAGTGATGAATATGTTTCCTTCTAAAATCCCAGGTTTCTGCAAATACAGAAGTCCCTTATGTGTGTTAATTCTTTTCTTTCCCTCCAGTTCAAATTTATGTCTGCTGTGGGGGCTTCAGTTGTTCACTGCCTGTGTCCCAAAACCTTCACATTTAATTCTCTGCCCTACCAGTCTTTCTTCTGTCTCATCTTTCATCAGTCCTGCTAGTTATCTTCAGTCTCTCTTGCCCCAATTATCTCTCCCAAATGAGTTCAGCTGCTCACTGTGCCACCTTACCTGCTTGACATCTCTTTGATAAACCTAGATCAAATTCTTCCTGCAAGGTGCCAGTTCTTCCTGTTGTTTCACACCTTTCCTTTACATCTGCTTAGAGTTTTGCTGCAGCTGCTGTCTCATCCTTTAATTTTAGGGGTCACTCAGCTGCATAAGAGGTGCCCCAGTTTTATATCCTGAAAACCTGGCCCATTTGTACTTTACGTGCCTGAAGTGAATGTGTTTTATTACAACTCCTGCACAAGTCTTTACAGGGTCTGATTAAATATGGGAAGTCAGCAGTTGAGTAGAGCATGGAAGAGCCAGTTAATTAAGGATTTTAAAGTGTGACATTTTTACCATCTGTAAACAAAATCTGTATTGCAAACCAAAACTCTCTCCACAGCAATTCCTAGGTTTCCTCGGTCCAAGATCCAATGCCCAGTGAAATCAGTGAAATGGGAGGGTGGGATCTTTCACAGATTTCAGTATCCTTCGCATCAGGCCCCTGATTTCCCTTGGCAATGATAAAATGATACACAAAGCTGGGACTGTACAACTTCCTTTTATTTTGTGTGCTTTTATAGGATATAAATAAATGACAAAATTACAAAATTTATAACTGGAAGCCCAAGCATATTTACATAAGTATTTGTTGCAGTGAGGCTACTATTTACTGTTCTCCTATACAATTTTCCTTTTGGTACCATATTTTTAGTGTTATTTTTTTTTTACTGTCAGTTGACTAAGTACATATCAACAGTGAATAAGCAAAAATATGTACAAAGAACTATTTTGTTCAAGTAAATTGAATACTGTATTAAAAGTATGTCATCACTCAGCGCTATGATTAGGTTTAACTAAACCATATACAATTATCAGTTTTAAACCAAGTTCAATTATCCATTTTTTGGAATATACCAACTGATGATTCTAACTGAAAAACCTCAGCTGGATATGAAATAATAATTAAAAAAACATTAAGACAACCACACAATTTATCAATATCTCTATAATGAACTTCAAAATGATTCACAATTTGACTGGATAGAACAATATACGTTAAAATGTCATTTTTCTCCTATAATGATATTTTTACTGTTATAATTTCAGTTCTACATAAATATACATCATGGTATTATACAAATACTCCACAGACATTAAAAAAATTAAAACACTTTAAAGAAAAAGTAAGTAAATCTTATTTAACCAAATATTAAGCAAATGCTTAATTATTTTGTTTCATGAAAACAATTTTATTACTTTGGAATTTTTTTCTTTTTCTTGCTGTTTTTATTTAGAAAATGTTTTGCAGTAGAATTTTATCAACTCTTCCAAGCAAGCTTTCTGTGACAGAAATCTTGATAGCAAAATCCATGGTTTTGAGTTTTTTTAGAACCACTGAGATTATTTTTTAAAAAATACTTGCAGAATTCATGGCTATAGCAATATTGAACTGCATAAACTCTATGTAGGTGTAGTAGAATGACCATTCCGCGTTCATTCCAGACTGATCACACAGAACATCCAGTGCACTGATGCTACAACTCTTATAATTTTCATAATGCTGCAATAGCAGTCGTTTACGTAACTTTAAAATAAACAATATTTCTCATAATTAATCTGGCTTCCTTCCATAAATATTCATATGTTTTCCTATAGTACTTCTCTTCCATATAAATATTTAATAAATGTTTTCTGTGCATTATTAATACCTTTTTCTAACCATTCATAAAACTCTGATCCTTTGCTACAATGCAAGAGGTTCTTATTTCCGTAGAGGATCAAAGGACATCAATGATTACATATAAAATCAGCGCACACAGAAATCAGGGTGCCTAATTTCTTGTCACTTTAATGAGTTCTTTATTCAACACAGTAATTATTAATGAATTCAGTGGTTTCACAAATAATCTATTTATTAATTCTGGTTCTATTTCAATTAAAAACTGCCAAGATTTAAATAAAAAACCCAATCAAATACTCTACTTATAGGCAGCATTAGTATTAGTTTAGAGACCTTTTGTTTTTTTTCTTTAAAAAGTAGAATTCTAAAATAAGAAATCAAAGAAAGCACTGTGGCAGAGTCACAAGGGAGAACTGCATGAAAAATAAGGTTTCTCACTCCTCTTGTGGACTGTAATTTTAAAAGTCTTGATATAGTGTCATTCTTCTGTCAGTGCTGCAGGAAGAAGAACATCACCAGAAATGACTGTCAGCCTTTTTTGTTAGTTACAAGGCCACTCATACAGTGCAGTCTTCCTCTCTGCTGGATTGAAACGTTGCCATAAAGGAAAGGCTGTGCTGTGACTGCTTGGCGTGCAAGGCACAACAAGGAACAGGGGGACAGTTTTGTATCAGAAAATTGTAGTTTCATACTTGGTATTAATGCCTCTTTTGGCCTCTTGTCCAGGTTCAACAATCCAGGGTAGATTCGCAAGAGTCTTTTGTTCGGATGGATCTATCTGCTTTAAGACAAATGCAAACATACAGACGGGTTACCATCTCCGTGCACGGCAGCTTGAGCAGAGGGTTTTTCTTTAAACTAACAGGGCAAATCCTGAATTGACAAAGTCGTACAGCAGCAAGTATGGTGGTGTCTACACTCCCATGTACTCATGGCTGCCTTCTTCTTCCTGTTGAGATCAGAGCTGTGTTTACCCCCAAGCTATAGGGCATCATAGTTCATTAAAAGCCACACTTCATCCTGAGAAGTCTGTTCACTAATGAGACAGACGATGGCATCAGGAAATGTTTCTACTTAAAATTTTATGGAGGAAGATTCTGTGGCAATGGATGACAAAGTGTACAGTCATACATTTCCCCCTCCCACCCTCCTCTCACCCAATAATTAAGTGTCATAGAGTACAGTTCTCACTTTATAGTCAGTGAATATGATACAGTGTGCGGTCATTTTTCTCCTTTCCCTCCCACATCACCCTGTGCCTGTGTTCTCACTTAATTTATAACAGTTTTCATAATTTTTTTAAAACGTCTACCGTAAAAGAATATTTCTCTGTCATCCCTGCAGTTCAGGAGGGCACTTTGGAGATAATTAATACATAGGCTCCAATGAGCTTTGTTTCTTAGGAGTCTGTGATTAATACTGAAAAGATATATTGAATCCCAAACAAAAAAAAAAA
>VYXC01009569.1:196082-280982 GCA_013397175.1 Platysteira castanea | reverse complement strand
AAAAAAAAAAAGAAGTTGCTTGGTCTGACAGGATAATCGTAAATTGGTTCGTATTTGTAATTTGATTAGGATACATATGCGTGATTGTATACCAAACAAGTTAGGTGATAGGAGATTAGGAAAGTCTGTGAAACCGCAGAGTTTGAGAGGTATGCATTGATTAAACTGAATTAATTAAATCTCTGTAATCACTGTAAGACACACAAGACTAACCAAGCAACATCTTAAACTGGAGAAATCTGAAATAAGCAGTTGTTTGAAATGGCTGCCAGTGCTGTGGTGACACACCTCTGCGCAGAGGTGGCAAGATGGAGCATTTCTGTCTCGAGGTATTTTTATTTGTACAGCTTCTAGTATATAAACTCTGAACTGTATAGCTGAATTTTGGATTTTTTTGCACACATAACTACCTTCTACTTACCACTGACTTCCGAATACTAACACGTGGTTTGGGAATAGGTTTAGAGGGTTTGTTTTCAAAGCTTTCAGGGAGGGTTGAAGAATGGCCCCCTTTTCGTGCTTGTAGTGCAAGCTGATAGGCCACCTCAAATGCTTGTCCTAGTGTAAGAATGATTTCGTAAGCTAAATTCTGGAACGAAACAGAAACAGTTAAAATTGAGGTGAGGTTGAATTATTGTCAGATACATGAAGTGGGGTAGTGATTTGTAATGTAAATGATTAAAATCACGCTGGTAACAGGCTCTTCAGTCTCTGTAATGTTTACATCTGTCATTTGATTTCTCATTGATTAAAAATGATCTAAATGTAATTTATTGTATTGAAAGTAATTACTTCTAAACCCCTTGAAAATGTCTCACTAAACATGAAAACATTCGTGGGTGATTGTGTGCCGTCTCTTTTTAGAACAAGTACGTTAACCTTCCCACCTTCCCAACTCATCCCGTATCTGCTGTTCTCAGGATCCAGCCCCTCTTGCACCGTTGCTATGTGACATTCGGCCTCTCTCTATTTCAGAACTCCTCTGCTGACCCATCCTCCTCCAGAGCCGGCAGCCTGACGTGCTGCTTCCCCGGGCACATGCCTTGGGATGCCCTGTGCTCTCACCAAGCAGCACAGGAAGAGGCTGCAGCACGGGGGGGATGCTTCCAAAAGGACAAAAAAGCAGTGCTGGAAGTGCGTGCTCTGATTTACAGATGCAGTGCAGGTGGGTATGTGTGCAGGTCAGCGCACCGCTTCAGGTGCACTGCAAGTCCTGGGGAAACTTCCTCACGGGTTTGTTTTCTAGCAGTGAAACTGAACTCAAACGGTCGTGTAACAACACTTTTGCAAGCGAGGGGAAGGGAGGTTAGTGGGCATAACCAAAAAGTCAGGCTATTATGCTGAAAGCCAGTTCAGTGTTATAGGTAGAATACTTTAAATCCTCTGATTATGGGGGGCAAAAACATGTTGAAAGATTTATAAAGCATGAATGAGGTATCAGAGGGGTTGATATAAATATCTTTTCATATTTATATGTACAGTTTTACATCAATGAAAAAGCAGCTGTGAGTTTTAAATTTGACCTTAATCTAAATGGCAAGTGAATTCCTATGGTAATTTTTCTTCAGGTTAGTGGGTTTGTTTTTGTATATTTATTTTCAGGCTCCTACTGAAGCCTATTTTTAGGCTCCTACTAGAGTATATTTCTGGGCTACTAACTCTGCAATAATGTTTAGAACCCCTGCAGAGCAAAGGCAAGCCTGTTGGCTTGCCTCCATATGATGTCCTACAGTCCCCTTAGAATAATTCATAAATCTTTGATGTGATTCAGACGTTACCCTCTCCTTCCTCAACCTCCACAGCCTATAGTTGGAAGCAATTCTGCATTGCTTTGAACCTAGGTGATCCCTTCAAATTCCCATGTTTCTGATACTTTTTCAAATGAGATACGTCTTTACTAGTCAAGCCTAACTGTTAAGTTTGCAGTAAGTGAGAAAGCAATGCAATGCACTTGAAATACACTATCTGCAGCCCTTCAGTCATTAAAACAAAGTTAAATGGACAAGCATTTTATTTCATGCCCTACACTTAAATTTCCCTGAAGAATTTCCATTCCTTTTTTATCACTCGTATACTGTGATAATATAGGCTAAATTCAGCATATTTAGCTCATTATAAGAGTTTCTTATAAAGGTGCCAGCTCTGTCCTGTGTTAGGTCAGACAGAAAACAATTATACTCCTGCACTGGGACATGCTTTCTGCTGTTAACAACTACAGTCACAACAGCAAGCCAGCCAAAGTTTCATAGCTTCCCAAATAAAAATGCCTGCCTGATTTGATAGCTCTAGTCTCCAAATTATCTCCCCTTTAAGTTCAAGGGAAACTGGCCAGGACTGAAAAACACTGAGGATGCAGTTTGCCAGTGGAATAATAAAAGAAAAACTAAAGAGGCTGTTACAAGGTGCTCTGCCTTTTAGCAGAACTCTGGCTATGGAATTAAGAGCAACAGAGTATAGTCGTTAAAAATGTAGAGAATAATATAATTTGAAATGGAGTGTGCATTTTAGTGGGATAAGAATATTATTCTAAAGAGAGATGTCTTTAGAATCAGCTGTTGTGACAGTAAGAGAGCATACTCTATCGTGATGGGATAGTCTGCAGTGGCTATTATTACTATTACTAAGGAATACATCAGCAGGACAAGGTGTAGGAATGGCTTGTTGGAGAATATGCCGGCTGCAGTACTAGCAGGACTGAGAAAATACACCATCCAGTGTGGCATACAAAAAGATCACTGAGACTGGCCTGAAAATTTGGGAGATAAGAGCGGAGACAGACTGAAAGTTTGCCATACTGAGTCATAAATTTAGTTTAAGTCCTGCATCTTGTACGAAGCCACTAGAATCTGTCTTCCTTTGTTGTCTGTAAAATGAAAGAAACAGGCCTGCCTGGGACCTGAAAACCATAAGAAACATGCAAGTGTTTCTCTTGTTAATAAATATTTGAAATATAGCAAATAAAACAGAATGCTCACTGTTCTGTTCAATATTCGAAATGCAAACTGAACCATAGCTTATACATAAATTTCATACATCGTGTACTGTGGTAGAGCCTTGACAAAGGGAAGTCTGATATGGAGGCAAGGAGGCTTTAGAATTGTATATTGTAAAATTTAAAAAAATTCTCTGAAAAAACCTCATAAGTAAATAAGTTTGGTTTGAGGAGTTTCCCACCTGTAGTACTGGGGGAGGATTATAAGCCCCAGAGTTGGTACAGATTCTTGCAGGGGCTATATTGGAGAGGTAGGAGCAGGATTCCCTTGAGGAGAGGGGCGGAAAACCAAACCAAAATCCACAGCGGAAATTCTTCCGATGGAGTGAGGAGACTATTTACACCTTATACATATGACACAAAAGGAGGGATACAGGTCTCCCTCCCCGACAGACGCTTAGCACGGAAGCTGTAGAGCCCCTGGCCGCTGCAGGAGACTCTGACTCCCCCAGCACCCCAAGGAGCTCCTCAGAGAGGAGAGAAGGGCCTGCAGCGCTTCCCAGCTGCTGCAATCCTGCTCCTTGCTTGGCACGGCAGAGAAGGAAAGTGAGTAAGCCAATGCCTTTAAGCACCCATTTCTGGGAGGTGAGCAGTGAGGTAAACTGCTTTGTTTGCCGGGCAATGCTACAATTCAGAGCCCCAGTGCAAGTCTGAGTCAGGATTCTTCAGCTTTAACTCAGCCAGCCTGTTATAATGGCTGATTGTTTCCTTACATTTTAACTGACTTTTGTTGTCTGTTCATAGGTGCATTGGGCAATGAAGGATTATCTGATGGGTATTACTTTGGATATCTCCAATAAATGAACCAGAAATTGATATAGGACCTGTGTTGAGGGTTTGTTTCTCCAGAGGGATTCCTTCACTCATAGATTTAAAGTTGCTTAGCAAATGAATGAAAGTGAAGTGGATTTCAAATATTGAGCAATAAACCCTATTCTTCCCCCAAACCTTTTCCCCTTCAATATTCTGTAATAAAGTCTGATGGTTTTGCAGTTTTCTTTATAGAATTTTAACTCTGAATACTCCAGTTAAATGTACAGTTACTCCTAAATAGTATCAGTAATGCATGTCACTACACTAAAATATTTCCCTATCTACCAATAAATAATTCTTGCCCATATTTCCTGAGAAAATGAAGGACCCAAGAGAGTGATTTTTTTTTCATAACATTGCATATATTGCATTACCAAAATATATATGATTTAAAACACCTTCCACCTTGTTGTGGATTTCTACCATTTTAAACTTTAATTTTCTTAAAATGATAGTACTTCTATCCATGGGCAAATGGGTAGAATTATTTTTATTACCAAACGGGAAGATCAGGCTAACTTAAACATTAGGCTTTAAATAGAAAATTTAGTTCACAGTATGCTTGCACTCTGAATATCTAGCTGGTTTTTATAGAGCTTGTACTTGCATCAAAAATGCTAGCTCCTGAGAAATAAAACAATACAAAAAGAGGATATTTGAGTAGGTAACACCCCACTGAGGATTAGGTTGCAGGAGAAAACTAAGTTAAGACAGTTAGACATTAAAGTTTCCATATTGCTTAAAATAGCCATTTAAAGTGCTTGGGATATTAAATGCTGCTCTTAAGGTACAGGAAGTGGGCAAAATGTAATTATTCCTGGATCACTTTTCTTCCCTTGCCAGGAAAGGAGATTAATTTCATCTGCAATACCTGAGTCTATGTTTCTGCTTGATTACTAAACCTATAAATGAAACTGCAGTACTTCAAAACCATTAAATAGAATTTAAATGGACCAGGAGAAATAATAACCTCACTCAATCAGTCTAATTTCAGTTGTTCACATATCATTATATGATGTACCATCTTGTTGATCATTGTCTGTCTATTTTTAACACAATTTCAAAGTTTTTCTACTCCCTGTGGATACTAAAATGTCAGTAGAGAATTTAAATAACAAAAGCACTCAACCAAAACGCTAAAATTCCTCTAACTTACCTGTACATCTTTTTATTTAAATTCTCCCACACACTATTGCTGTGCAATGTTAACTATTTCCCCAGTCCCAAATAAAAAGCTGCAGTTCAGGCACCCCTGTTCTTTTGATTTAACTTATTTATATTATGTAAACATGTTTCAAGAATTCATACACATTATATTAATTTTTTTTCTTAAATAATTTTAAAGTTTTCAGAGCACCCTTAATTTCTCTTGTGCACAACTCAAAGGGTAAGCTTGAAAGTTTTGGACTATAAATCTTAGTCATAAAAACTTAAGCCACTAATTACTTCACCAAATTTACCTGAAAACTGCATGACTGATTAACTGATATGTGTTCATGATGTCTTGAAACAGTAATAGTTTGGGCATCCCCATCTGAAAAGTGTAACTATAGGAAGAAATTACCAATTCTCCACCAACATAATAGAAGCTCCAAGGACTTTTGCTGAAGTAACATTTTGAGGTATGTAAGCGAGAATTATAGAACAAGGAAATAAGAATTAAATAATTAATTTGCTATTTTTAAAATAAAGGCAATCTTTTGGTGTGGGCTGAGATTTCAGAACGGATGGCCAAACATACTTGTTACAAACTTTTTGGAAGGCTTAGGCTTATACCTTAGGTTATAAGAATTACATGTCAAGACTTGTATGAAAAGCTGCTCACTAAGCTTACACTCATCACCTGAGGTGACAGAGGTGAGTTATTTCAGATGGGAAATATAAAAGAAAATCTTTGCTCTTCTCCAGAAATGTCCTTTTGCTATCCCATAGTAATCTTTTCCTGGGGTAAATGAATGATGCCTTCCATTAATCACCACTAATATATCCTGAAAATGTTTTAACGGAAATAAATAACTATTACTAATAGAAAGAACTCTTAAGTGAAGTATCCTCTATAAACTGACCACATCAAATGCAGTGAATACATGGCAGTAGTGGTGATTAGTCTTCAAGTCTTTAGTGATGTATGCAAACGTAGAAAGGTCTTCGGGGTCTTGTGCAGCACAGGAAATGTTCCGGATTTCATGTTCAGCAATAATATTCTGTTTAAAAAAAAATTATATCAATTTAGGAATTAAATTTAAAAGAGCCATGAAAGGTGTGGGTTTAGATTCACATTTGCGTTGATCTACCATACCAAAGTATTTCAGAAATGTCTCAAGAAGAGATTTAATATACCCCATGTGTGATCTTACACATACAGGAATTTGGAATTTTGACTCTCTCCAATTGCCAGTCATCTGATAGGAAACCTTTATGTTCTAGAGTCTTCCCTATGAGGCCACTTGTGCTCTGGAGTTTATTCAGGATCCTTTGACATAGAGACATCTTTCCTGGCACACAGGACATAACTTCATAAGATACTGGTACAGTATTTCAAAACTGTATTTATAGATACAGTTTCAAAGCACTATACCAGCATCTTACGAAGTTGCTGGGGTTTTTTACAATGATCAAAATGGGGCACTGTTTCAGTCTACTGACAGACAGGATCTGGTGAAACCTAGCAAGCTCAATAGCCAGGTTTTTGCACGTGCTGTTTGACAAATTTTAGCTATACTGCTTCAGGAGAAAAAATCACCAAACATCACTTATAATTGAAACTGCAAGATACTTAAAGGATTCTGGTTACTAAAACGGTAACTACAGGAGGATCTGGCAACTTATCTCCCCTTACTGACAACAGCATCCTGTAAGAGAGATGTTGGAAAATTAAACCGTTCATGCACCGAGCAACACCACTTGCAACAGCCAATGTAAGCTACAGCACACTACTGGGAGAGAGGTGGGGCATGTCTGTCCGATGGAATAAAAAAAAGCTGTCTTAAAGCTTTGGAGAAAATTATGAATACTCATTACATAAACTGCTGATATGTAATTACTGTGTTCAGGCCAAAGGAACCATGAAGCCAGAGAAGAAGATACTGCAGAGTGGCTTATGATTAGGCCTTGCTTCAGCAACACACGTGTTTCAAATGGTTTGTTTAAAGAGAACGATTCACTGAATAGGAATTTACTTAGGGGTTAGTTTATATGCTTTCTTGAGTTGTCGCTCTTCTGGCTGTAGCTCTGGCATTTCCACAAAAGCCCACAGTGACAAATCTTGCTGCAGCATGACATCACTACTGCCTCATGGAACAGGTGACACCTGTAGTGTCCCAGTTCCTCACACAGCCACCACTTCCTGCTGCCATGGTGGCATCTGTCCAAGTTTAAACCATCTCTGAGCATATCTGGTTTTTCCTCACCCCTCTCTTTTCCTTCCCACCCTATCTCCTCCACCTCCATTTTTAAATTTTTTTTTAAATACATGCAACTAAATCACTTCAGATGCTTTGCCATATCTTCTCTCATTTGCTAAGTGGCAACTTTCCCCCTTGTATGTAGATGTCAAGTTATGGAAAAGAGGTATTAACATATCTAATTGAAGAAATCATGACTTAGGAAAAATCTTAATAAAAAGCATACCAAATTTCAAATTATGGAAAGACTGAGATAAGGAAACTTTTACTGAAGAAAAGAAATAATCCTCTTAAATTGTTGCAATGTACTTGATTATTTCTGTTTAATGCATTATTCATAAAAATGAAGAAACCAGTACTTGTGTTTCAATATATGCCAATTTATAACGACATGTATAATCTCTGCTCAACAATTGCTTGCTTTTTATGTTACTTGAAGCATTTTATTTTCTTTGTTCTCAAATTGATAACTTTTACCCTCAATAAAGACTTTGATGAGAATTAGAATTATACCAAAACCAGGGATTTAGATATCCATAGATAAAGCTGTAATATACTTTCATTGATATAGTGTTGGCAACATTGTAGTTCAGAAAGCAGAAAGAATTCAGGCTTGGAAGGTCTTAAAATCATATGTGAAGTATTTATGCCAAATCATGAGCCACAATGTAATCACCTGAATTTATGCAGCATATGTGAAAAGAGCTCTGCTATGAAACTTTTCCTAGGTGACCTGGGGTTGACACATGGATTTGCACTTGAGTCAAAATTCATGGAGATAATTTCAATGTTTTAATTTTAAACCAAGTGAATTTTAGAAACATGCACATAGCAAGTTTGTTTTAAATAAAGTAAAGTATACCTAAACTAAATCTTCTGGATGGAAATTGAAAGTGAGATTGAGTTTTTCCCTAGCTGCTCTAGGATATCCTCTGTGATCTCCTTTCAAAATTAAACATTTTTCAGTCCATGTGTTTACTGTGTCCTACTGTCACATTTCAGTACACCACAGTCTTATTCTGTAGGAAGTAGAAGGCTATGAACCAGCTTGCTGTTCTGGGTACATTCCTCAGGCACTGACTGACACTGTACAGCTGTTCTAAAAATGGTCTAACAGTTTGGCAAGAGAAATCTCCAGTGCTTCTCAAAAAATGGGGAAGCTGAAAGTCAGTTCTGGTTCTGCCAAGGAAATACCTTGGAGAGACCAGGTTTTTGCTAAGCACCCTTCCTTTTGCTTGCCTGCCTCATGCCAGCCAATCTCCCTTCTGGAAGAAATCACCAAGAAGTTAGGGTGAGCTGTGAGCCATGAGAAAATTCCTCAATCTGCTTTTTCCTAGGCAGCAATTTTGTTCTGGCCTCACTTGCAAAGAAATGGTGTCATGCCAAGCTTCAAGGCGCCACTGAAACAGCTGTCGTGGAACGAGGTCAGGGCCCCTTCGTCACCTGAAACTTTGCCTGCTATGAGTGGGAATACAAATTCTTAGCTTGGTGGCATAAAGGAAAAGGATGAACAGCCATGAGAGCTGAGTTTTCAAGCACAGAACTGCTAGCTACTTTTGTCATTAAAAAGTATGCATTTATTGCTAAGTGGTGCCCAGCGCCGTCAACTATAAGCTCATATGGAAGCAGTACAAGTCTGATAGGCTCTCACCTTAGTGCTAATCTGTTTTGGGTCTTGAAGGAATTGGGAACAGCACACTGTGGACAAGGATGATAACAACGCTTCTGGGAGAGTTGCAGGCTATTACCTGGTTTTTACAGAAGGGAAAGGCAGTGCAAATTTTGAACTGGAGAGAAAGCAATCTACCACTTGAGAAAAAACATTGGACTGTGGCATATTTACCTCCATCAAATACAACCGTTGCATTACTAGCTTTCAGTGGGACTCATCTAGAGTGATCAAAAACAGTTTGCCAAACTTCTTTCAGGTTTCCATCTTACATAAGACTCTTTGCACTGTGCAAAGAGACACAAGAAGCTCCTTTTGTTCTCCTGATTTTTTTTTTTTGTAAACTGAAGGACATTGCAGTTAGATCCTTTACGCTACAGAGGAGATTTAAGAGCTGAAAACAGCGTTTTCCAAGTTAGAGTTAATAGCATTACAATGTCCTGATTTATGCCCTACACATGAGAGAACATAAAGGGAATGAGGGTAGTAGAAGCTCGGTTTTGAATCAATGGAAGGAAAAGGGAGCTGACAGGAATCCCTGGTCCCTCTGCTCTGGCAAATATGCCAGACTTGAAACAACAGTAATTTCACCTCAGTTTTTCTTTTATGCCATCTTCTAACTCTAAATAAGGCTTCCAAACTCTAGCAGAAGTTCACAAATCTGCTTCCATCCTTCACTTAAAACACAATTCTAGTTAAACTTCAAAACTGATTGATTTGGCAAGTTTGATGGATACTGGGTTAGATGTACTCTATGGTCTGAATGTTCAGCAACACAAAGCTGCTACATACATTACTAACCTGGTCAGGTAGCTGGGTTGTCAGATTTACTTTTTATATTGCTTAGTCAGTTTTAGTCACATAACAGAAAAGATAATTTCTTTTCTGTTCATATAAAATCATCAGCATGGATTGTATTTCCTTGCCATTTTAGACATACAAAGAAGAGAAATTAATGGATTACTTTACTTCTGTTTACAGAGCTTGCACATTTTACTTTGGCTAAGCAATAATCCATCACTCTATCCATCACTGAGTTCTCTGATTTCTCAATTTCTGCTTCTGTGGCTTTGGTAAGTTAGGGTTTTTTAAAGATTTGGATGTATTTTAAAATGTAAGAAATAAAGCACAGGAGCATTCCCACACAGGAAGATGAAAAAACATACGGAATAACAACTATTAAGAAGCTGCTGCAGTTCAGGTACTTAAATGGCTAGCATCAAGAAAACAGCTCACAGAGAGGCTGAGGTGTTTGAATGTCTGGAAAGGACATTCAAGGCTTGTGTTTCTTATTCTTAAAATGGCTGGCCCTGGATGAAACTGCATCTTTACTCTTCATTGAGACATCTTATTTTTTGTATTCCCCCAAATTATATTAATGAACTTACATATATACACTGCATACTTAAGGAACTGTATAGAGAAAATATGGTAAAGGATTCCACAGAGGCTCCCTGCCGAATGTCTGTTGTGATAAGCTTGCCTTTAATAGCAGAACGCTGGACACAATGTTCTCCAAATAAGCCATTAAAACTGCTTCCCTTGTCCTCCAGACTGAGTTTCTGGAGAATGACAATGACATTACATCCATTTTGGAGAAGAGAGGAGAAAAAAAGGAGAGGAAAACACAAAGTGTAAATCTGTCCCCTCTCTGGCCTGGCCATCACAGGTATTACTATTTCTCCTAGTTGTGAGAAACAAAAGCTAATATTGAATAATTGCACATACCTTATTTGTGGCATCAATAAATTTGACTCCCTTGTAAGAGACAGACAGGACAATAGTTGGTACTTTCTTCATCTGTTCCGTAGACTTCTGAAATCAAAATGAATATATTATTAGAGTTTTGTTGCATTGCAGGAACAGTGCTCTCTTCTTTTGATTAAATACCTAGGTTAAACAAATAATTTTCTTCATCCAGCTCCGGATTTATGCTCTCTTGTAGTTAAAAAACTAAAAAAAAATCTTTGTTGTGAGGATGGTAAAAATCCTCCTTTTTCCTAACACAGTGGGAAGATAATAAAGTAACTTTTCCAGGCTTAGAAAGACTAGTCAGGCAACCAGTGTTCCCTAAAATGTGTGTGTTTAGGACATCTACCCGATATGATCCATCCACTGCTGCCTCCCTCCCCTTCTCCTGCCCTTCCCAGCTGTAAGAATCTACGGCACAGTACTTCTTGTAGTACATTTTTTTTGCTGCAATTAGTTGTTATTTAGAAATATTTCCCTGTTTTCCCCTTCTTTGCAGTGGTATTTGTGACACGAGGTATCCCTGCAGCCTGCCAGGCCTGCCAGTCAATCCGTCAGCCCAGCGTTGTATCTTGTCACTCTGACTGTCTGCACTTCGACTGCAGCTGCTACTGGAAGCTGCTTTACACATGAATTAGCACAGAGGCTTATTCTGCATTCCCTCAGTGCCAGCTTCTCCTACCTACAGTTCATGCCCTCCTATAAGATTGTTTTTCCTTTCATGCTAGTGTACTTCTGTGTGCCTTCAGTGTGATGCACACAGCAAAGATATTTGCTGCTGAACAGACCGGGAAAATATTTGGGGCATATTTAAGTTCTCTGCAGAAAAAAAAAATGTTCTTTTGTTTACAGATGAAATTTCCTAGAACAACCCCAAAACCAACCAACCAAAACTCCAAAATATGGCATAATAGTTTATAACTGATCTGAATTCTTTTAAGGTGGAAGACAATGATGGACTAGACTATTCTACACAAAACTACTACAGATAAATAGGTAACACTGAGAAAATTTATATTACTCAGCTTATTTATGGAACTATCTGCAAACAATCACAGAGATCAATCAAATATTTTCTTGAGAGGAAACGAACTTTTGAAAGTTACAGGTAAACATGAAGAAACATCAGCACACAGAAGGAGAGTGTAAACATACTGAAAAGTCTAGAATTGGCACATGGGAAGATCATTAAAGCAGCTGAACAAAAGTAGCAGAGTGGCTTTGTATTATTCAAAAAAAATCAATTCAGCAGAGAGAGAAATTTGAAAACATAAGCTGTAACTAAAAAAATATATTTGAAAAAACAGGCGATGTTAACACTAGAGAGCAAAACAAACAGAAGCTTGAAACAAACAAAAAAACCCCATAATCATGTCTCCTTATTGGCTCTCAATCCTCCCAGAATCAAACAAGACTCCATTTTTGTCAGCATAGAGTTCAAAGGTACAGATCCAGCAATGTTCTGCAATTAAGTGTCCGTGCCATGAAGATTAAAACCTCTAATTAAACTTTCAAGGAGAGCTCCACCTGTCCGTGTAATAGAGAGGACTGTTGGGTCTCTCAGTATCGAATGACAAGAGACTTGAGACAGCAATCAAGTGTCAATTTATCCTGGAGAAAACTCCTTTCACCCAGAATACTCAGCAGCCTTAAGAAATGAAAGCTTAAATGGTAAAACGTCCTAAAGAATTTTAACAATCTGATCTGCATGCCTCTGAACTGAGTGGAGAAAGAAATGGTATCCCTGCCAAAAGCAGAGCAAGCAGCTACCTCTGTGTGTGTATGTGTGTATGTGTGTGTGTGTGTGTGTGTGTGTGTCACTAGAACAGATCTCAAATGAGCCTTTTCATAAAATTCAATTTCAATGCACAGAAAGCATGACAGTGACTGTACAGAAGCTGCAATACATACATCTATCAGAATAACAAGCAATAAACCCCATATATGCTCACACTAGACAAAACAGTCACAAATACGACAATATCACTTTAATCATCTGGCAAGGCAGCAATCATCCAACTTTCGTCCTTTCATTCTAGTCCAACAGCTATACAAAAGAGTGTGTTCTTTTCCACTTTGATTACTGTAATTACCTCCTTCCTCACCTCCTTAACAGTAAAATTCCTTTTCTCCAACGTGCTATACAAACACAGGTACTAAGTTCACATATTTTAGCTTTTCAGTATAATTCCCACTGTCTGCTATTTGCCATAAAGGTGAAGCATCCTGTTGGCCAGGCCACGCTGTACCAACTAACTCTTTCCTCTAGACCTGCAGTGTGTAATTTGATCATCTTCATCTGCTCCACATTCACCTGGGTTTGTCTAGACCAGACCTGACCTCTAGCATTTAATCGGGGTTATGAACTGCCAGAAGACTGTCTCTGAGTGAAATAGCTCACCAAGATGCTATTAAATTACAGCTGGTAAATTAGGAAATGAATCAGAGACTGATGGACATTTGTAATTTATTAAGCCAAACTGTCTCAGCTGGTAAGGAGCACAGGATGTTCCTCACCAGCTTGTAAACCATACAAACCCCAGGATTTGTGCAAAGGTGTTCTGGAAGACTGCAGTCCAGTGTAGAATTATGAACTGGGGTAACAATTCTGCATTTGTACTCCCATTGAAATAAACAGCTGGGTAGTGGAATAACATCCTTTGTTTTTATGACAGTGCCATCAAGAAAAACACGCAGCTCTACTCCCTGGTTCGACTCTTAGTGATACAGTAACTGAAGTCCACCAGATAATTATTATTTCCAAGCAGTTTCCAGGCTTCAACAGTTTTGAGTTGTCATGGTGACCTCACATTATTTGGTTGTTGTTCCTTTCTTTTTAATGAAGGAGTTGTCTGCCAGAATGTGTAATGTGAGAATTCAGAGATACAGAGATACCTTTTGCTCAGGCACTGTAGGTGCTTTGGCTCTGAATTCTAAGATGCTGAGATGAAGTCCCACAGCTTTCTTGGTCAGACATTTCACACCTCTGTGCAGGCCAAGTGGGCATCTCTGCCCATGTCTGTGCCCAGAATCTGAGAAGAAGGTGGGACACAGGAGTCAGTATTCCCTTTCCTCGGGCTTTTCAGGTTCTAGCCACTGTATCAACTCCATGAGGACACAATGAGATGACAAAATATTCTTGTCCATCTGGTGTCTCTATGGGAAGCATATGGACTTGAGCCAAAGTTGTAGGAGCCACAGCTGAAGGCTGGCATTGGATGTCATGTGCATGCTGACATATGGTCTAATGCTCCAAGGCATGTTCATACCATAGTAGCAGGATTAGATTTCATCTCATGTAGAAGTAATCATAGTGACAGGACACTATCTTTGGGCAAGTGCTCACTAGCCTGGAACTGGTCATAGTTCCTACGAACTTCATTGTTTGTGACTGTAACTGGCTCTTAATTTCAATACACTTCTTTAGGAGGATCACCTGGGTGAACAGCAAGCCTACTCCAGGCTCCTTGCCAGTGCCTGTTGCTGATCAGCTGGTCACCTACGTCAGGACAGATGTGCACGCCCTGTCTCCATGGGTGCACTGCTCCTGCAGCCAAGAGTCTCCGTGCTGCAGTCTGCACTGCTTGAGAGGCTGAGCTTTGGTCCCACCTCTGAAATCCTTGCTGCCACACAGGTAGGTGACTACGTGAAAGCAGGCCATGTATAATTCAAGAACCATAAAACAGGCTTGTCTGCATACACAGGAAGACAGAAGAAAGCATCACCATCCTAAATCTAATGTGACATATGTGCAGCTTCCCCAGACTTCTCAAAAGACACAGAGCATCTTTCTCTTCAGAACAAGGAACATCAGGAGTACCAGTCTTGTCTGTATTTTGATGCAGCTGCTGCAATGAAGCTACTTCATCCCCTCAGCACCCACAATTGAGATCAGCCCAGTGGAACAAGGTAGAAGGTACCTTCTGCATAACTGCCTGGTTACTACAGTGACTGCTTCTACAATAAAGGTCTGAATTTAAGACTCTTCTGAGTTTGCATCTGAACCCACTGCTGCCATTATGCAGGACAGTGCCAAAAACCTGCACAGGCTTGGACAGAGCTGCTCCCAATTCCTCCTTTTGAAATGGGTCACAAGGGGATGCATGACCAGTGGTGCCAGACAGAGCAAGAGAGGGAGTGCAGTCTTGGTTCTCATCTTGTTCATGGATTTTCTTTAGTTTCACTGAAAAAACCATCACTCTCATATCCAGAGTCTAAACTCATTTTCATACTATAGTAGTACTACAAATTGTCTTAAGTAGGTAAAGCATTTCCACTTGCATATTGATTTGAGTTAAAGGCAGAACTGCTAGACATTTATTTAGAATATAAACTAAAATCCCACTAATTTGAGATACACCCTGCCAGTGTGCCTAACAAATCAAGGTAATTAACAATGGCTTAAGAGGCAGAGGACTGGTTTTTAATAAAGTAATATAAACTAGTGTTTATTTTTAAAAAGCAAATACAAAACCTCCAACCCTGAAGGGCCTTTAACCCTTTTAAGACAGGATTGTACCTCAATAACTTACTCTGTGCAGAACTGAGAACACTAATTCCACACCTTTGAATGCTCCTGCAGCGTACAAACCATGGTATCTCTGAGCACACACACACAAAGCAGCCAAATAAGAAATTCAGAAACACATAGAATGGTGTCCAAGTAAGATGCTCACACATTCCCTTGATATACCGTAGCACATGGTGTAGCACAGCCCACTCTGAAAATCGTTCATCTCATTGATTTATTTCCTGCCAAAAGGAAATGGGACAGCCTAGTACTTCTACTTTGTCATGTTGACCACCTCAATGTACTTAAACATGCATTTATAACTAGATTACTCAGCTTTCACACAGTGGCCAAAATGAAAAGGTTCACTTTTAGGTTTATATGTAATTATATTTGATATTGCAAACATACAATAAAGAAACATTATTCAGCTATGACAAGTCACTAACAATCCCATACATGAAGAAATTCCAAGTAAAAGTTTATCAGCCTGTAAAATTAAGTCTTCATCTTGGCTTTCTACTTTTGCAAATGAATCCTCAGTCCTATATTGATTTTTAATACTTATATGAACACTGTAGCTGGCAATTCTCCTATTCAATTATGTACTGGAATCCACTTCATTATAAGAATCTGAACTTTTACCTCAACTGGTAGCAACTATTAATTCTAAATGGCATCAGACTGCACATTTCAAAACGTGTTGGTACCACCTACTACCATACCCGTAAGTCTGTTATTTATTTAAGGCTCACGAAACTTCACTAAGCAGTTCAAAGAATCATAGAAATCTCAGCTGGAAGGGAACCAGAAGAATAACTGAATCCAACTCCTGGCCCTGCACAGCACCATTCCCAAGAGTCATACCGTGTGCCTGAGAGCATTGTCCAAATGCTTCTTGAGCTCTGTCAGGCTGGTGCTGTGACCACCGCCCTGGGGAGCCTGTTCCAGTGTCCAAACACTCTCTGGGTGAAAAATCTTTTCCTGATATCCAACCTAAACCTCCCCTGACACAACTTCAGGCCATTCCCTCAGGTCCTGTCACTGGCCACCAGAGTGAAGAGATCAGTTGCCTGCCCCTCCTCTTCCCCTCATGAGGAAGCTGCAGACTGCAGAGGTCTCCCCTCAGTCTCCTCCAGCCTGAACAGACCAAGTGTCCTCAACTGCTCCTCATACACATTCCCCTCAAAGCCCTTCAACATCCTCATGGCCCTCCCTTGGATGCTCTCTAAAAGGTTTATATCCTTCTTATATTGTGGTGCCCAAAACTGCACACAGGACTTAAGGTGAGGCTGCACCAGCACAGATTAAAGTGGGACAATCACCTCCCTCGACCAGCTGGGGAAGAGGAGCTTGAGTGAATCAGTTTGACAAGATCATGCATGGGACGAAATTAAATAAAAAGTCTAAGTCCACAATTGACCAGTTAGTTTTGAAGACAATTTGCCTTTTAAAAAATATTTTCTAACTTCTCTCAGTCCAAAAGGTTTAAAAACGCATTACTGACATAATTTAACACTTTCTGGAATAAAACTACATCTGCAATCCTTGTGGTACAAAACTCTTTATTTCTCTCCAACTAGTGGATGTCCCCAAGCTACATCATTAATATGAACATTGCACTTGTGGTGCACCTGCAATGCACCTGGTTGAGAGTGAGATGATTTTTGTCTTTTGCAATATCTCTACCCATTCCTCTGCATTCCTCCTGCCCCTTAGACTCTTTTCAGCCAGAATTCAAGGATGTACAATCCTCTGAAGAACATGGTAGAGCATGATGTAGATGTGAGTAGGGACTGAATGTCTGTAAGATCTTCCACCACTACTTATTTTTAACTTTTGAGTAATATCCATGTGCCTGTTCCACTGCACACCCTCTGAAAGCAGTAGCCACACAAAAGAGAAGCAGAGCTACAAGTCCCAAGAGAGCAGAGACTGAAGAATCTAAATCCCGAAATAGTGTTTGATCCTGACATGGTATTTGCCTAGGGAGTTTCACCAGGAGGCATATGGAGGCTTCTACAGTCCTACTTTTGGAGGAAAAATGAAATGGAGATTGAAAAGTCAGAAAGGATTTAGTAGAAACAAGGAGAAACTGCCATCTAAATTCAGTTCCTTCTTTATATAAGAAGAAATGAAATGAGGAAGAAAGGCCCCAGACGCTGCCTGTTTTCAGTGTCAACTCTGCTTCACCTTCCTCTCCAAAGATAAGAGAAGCAGATTTTGTAGCAATTCCAACTTTGACATTTGGTCTTAAGTCAGCAAGACATTTAAATACCTGCTTTGTGAACAGAATTATATTGCTGCTTCCTCAGAACTTTGACCTGAAATTTAAGAATCTATTTCTAACAAGAAAATGTTTAAGAAAGAAATATAATACTCAGGAAGGTGGCAGGATCCAAGAACAAAATTTAAGTTCCCTTCTGCTGCAGTAAATATTTGACTGGTTTAGACTGTTCAGTTGGTGTATGCAACATCAGTGATTTAACACTGCTGCAAAGAAGGAGTCTACCTTGTTGCTGTGCTCATGCCAGTAATGATAAACAATCCCCTTCCCACCTGGTCAAGGAATTCAGATGTGTAAATGCCAGATGAAATCTTCTGTAGAGAAGAAGTCTCTTTCTACCTCAAATTCAACTTTATCCCTTGTCTTTATTTTGATGCAAACACATCTTACTCTCCATTCATGTTCCTATGATAATCTGCAATGAAGGCAGCAATCTCATTGAAAACACAACTTGCAGAATTTCCTCTTCCACACTGAAAAAGATGAAAGCTCTTAACCTCTTGAAGGCATCTCTCAAATATAATTAATAAATCTATTCTGGCCAGCACAGCAAGATTTAATCTCCAAGTAGCAGAGATCAGTTTACAGCAGGTGGGGATGGAGATAAGGACACAGTGCTGTCCACTAGAGAGGGAGTTCATGAGAGAAAATAACTGGAAACAAATAAGAAACCATAAAATATAAAGGAGTGCAAATATATGAATGGAAAAGTAAAGTTCTTGACAAATATCCATAATTTTGAGTGGTTGCATGAATCTGCAGTTTGGGTGGGAAGAAAATCCATGTATAACCTTGACCCCAGTGTTGAGCTCAAACTATTGCATCTGCATGATTTCCCCCAAACAAATCCACCATCTGCCCTGCTAGAGCACACTGCTGCATAATGCTGAGAAGTACAGCAGATTGCCAAGAAGAGTTATTAAGGTAAAAGTTCCCACGTTTTTGGGGTTTTTAATTACTATTGGTGTTTTTCTACATTATAGAAGATTTAGAATCTCCCTTCACTCTTAAGCTATAAGAGAAGGAGGCTGCTGTAAGCCTCTCTGCAGAGAGACACAAGGGATAGATCCACTTGACACCTCCCTTGAGAACCAAAACCATCAATTGCAATAATTGAAAGCCCTGGGAGCATCTACAACTAAGAATGAGGGATCTACAGTCAGCAAACATGTCATTTTTGTTGTTTCTCCGTGTTTATAAATGATTAAGGAAGATCAAGATTTTTTTTCACTGATACACTTCTTTCATCCTTGTGCACCTGCTGACTGAAAGACATCCAGTGAATGTCAACACTTTTTTGAGCAGCATTAGGTTAAAGATGAAGAATCAAAAGCCACATTGACAGAAAAATTAGGCACTCAATTTTCTTCATACATTCTCCATAAAAACATTATGTGGCTGAGTCCAGAAAGATTAAAAAAATTGTGGGGAGCAACTTCAACCTGGTACAAGTTTATATGTGACATACTGCCCCCCACAACCAACATGTTTTCAGACTGCAGCATGCTATAGTTTTGAAATATGTACATGGAAAAACAAAACACTAGAATGAAAAATTATTGCCCTATCATGATAGTACAACCCTATGTAAGAATCTTACTGACTCTAGAGACACTAGACAAGTATAAAGAATTCTGTATCTGAGAGCCAGAGAAATAAAATATCTAGCTTTTCACTTTTTTTTCAGTAAGTGAAATCTCCCTTTCAATGTAAAATGTAACTAAAACAGAAGCCAGCTTTTCAATGACAACCCAGGGTTACTTAAATACAATAATGAACATCACAGTGAAATTTCAGGATGACTTTGGACAACCTGGACTCCCAATTCAGGGACAACAACTTTCAGGAGACATCCAGAGGGAGAAAGTTTTGGAAGAAGATACATTTTTTCTCACTGCAAAACAGGCTAAAATAATAATTTGTTCCCATTAAGTCAAAGGTTTTTGCTTTTGACTTGAATACGAACATGATTAAAAGGACTACATAGAAAGAATAGACGAAATCCTGATTAAAATCTGTTTTATTCAAATATCTTTGCAATATAAAACCTCAAACCAGAAAATAAACACTCCCACAGAACAATTGTTTCAAAAGAGAATGTAAAAAAGAAATGTACATAAACCCCACCACTGTATTATATAAGTGTCCTGTATGGCACTATAGAAAACTAGTGCAACTGCACTATTTATATAGGGAATGTGTATTTCAAATTAAATTTGCTTTCAAACACTTAGTTTTTTCAGTTCTATAATTTTAATTCACCAAACTTATTACTTATAGAAATATAGCTTGAGATGCCTATAAATTATTTAGAGTGCCTTTTTTGATATTAAGCCTCCTAGTTCAGTCAGAAAATGTACTGAAGTTGTCATAGGCTACTATGGTGTCAAATTCTGCCCTAATTTCTGCACAGGCATATGCCTGAAGAATTGAACTGCTAAGCCTGACAGTTTCAAAACTGGATTGGAAGATTGTATGCTTGCAGCCTCAATTAATTCCCCAGAACACGTGTATGTGATTGTAGATCCCTCTGTGTCAAATTGTTGGGGGGTTTTTTTAGAGGAGTTTAAGCCCAGGTAAGGAGTGATTAGCATGTAATTAGCTGAGAAGCCTCAGATCTTCAGGCAATCTAGTAGTCGTGAATTACTGCCAGCCCTTAGCTAAAACAGCTTGTACGAAAGTCTGTGTGCTGCACATGTGTAACCAGCAGGAAATGGTTGTCTGATTGCATGAAATTTACACATATTCCAGCTTTCTAACTGATCTGAATGTCATGTCTTGTGCTCAGAGACATCTTGCATAAGAGACAGATGATACACAGAAGAAAAGATTTTGCTCATTCACCTAGGTAATTGTACACGTTTGGTAGATTAGCAAACAATTATATTCTTCATTAATTAATCGTACCAGACCATGATATGTTCACTATGGCTGTGAACAGGTGTGTTCTTAGTACAACTACAGTTGGGAATAAATCAGGCTGTGGCTTGTTTTGAGTTTCCAGCAGCAATGTTTCTTGGAGATAGACAGCTGTAATTTTCTACAAACTAATATCAGGCCAAAGAGCCACAGGAAAACATATTCTTAACAGTCTGAAGGAAATCTGTTGGGGTGCCCCCCTGGGGGATGGGCCCTGAGCTGAAGCATGGTCTGCGGGGTCTCCCAAGCTCCCTGGTGTTCTCCTGTTCCTTATTGGTTATAGGTGTTTTCCCCGCCCCGGGGACTGGGGTTATCCCATGATTCCTGGGTCTTGGGGGAGAGTTGGAAGAGGTTTTGTGCCTGGCCTGATGGCCATGTGGTCGGTCTCTGTCTCTCCTGGCTGCCATGCGGTCAGAGAAATAAAACATCCGTGAATATCTACCAAAAATACTGTCCCTGATTCCTTCTACGATCCAAAGCTGTCTTCAGGGGAAGTGCAGGCCATACCGGACTGCGACAGAAATCTAGCTGGTTTTCCACCATCAGGTGAAACTGACTTAGATCCCATTTCACCCTTTAATCAAAAAGCATGTAAGTAACTCATAATTAAAGGAAATACTCATGTGAGTAAAAGTATCCATGGGATTATGTGACTATTGGATTAGACCAAACGTAAAAACCAAAGTGTTTGGTAACATGTTAATATATTTACTACTACATACTTAACATTGAAAATTCAATCTAGATTATCATATAAAAGCTATAAATTCTGTTTATAAAACAATTGGATGTGGGCATGCTTAAATTGTGTGGACAGTACTTTGAAACATATTCCAAGATTCATGAGAAAACATAAATAAATTTGGGGTTTTTTTTAGATACAACATGCAAAATAAAAATTTACCTTTAAATTTTAGTATTACTTCAAATTAAGATATAAGGCAGAACAGATTTGCTGTTGAATACAAACGTAAAAGCAAGGAAAGGAAATGGGTAGCAGTACATTATAAAAGCAAAAAGGGTACAGTACAAGCAATCACAGAATGATGTTATTTAATACTATTACAATAGAGAAAGGAGCAGGTTTAAAAACTTACCCTCATCTTTGCACATGCATCCTGTGTTGACTCTGTGCCTCTTAACTCTTTTACCAGCATAGAACCTAAATACTAGAAAAAAAAAAATCCATTGAACTTAATTTAAATTAACTGCAGTTCCAGAACAGACAAACATCTGCAGAAATGCACTAAAAATGCTTTAAAACACCTAACAGTGTAACAGTAAATTTTTTAATATATTGCTTTAGAGATTTTTTACTCTGGAATTCCTTGACAAATCACTTAAATCAATGTATTAATCAACCCATGAAACAAGAATGCACAGCAACAAGTGTATTGAATCAGCTGGAGTCCTTTGAAACAATTTTCGAAAGTCTTGGAGCTTATTATTTTAGTTACAGAAACAACGAACAAATACCAGAGATTCCATCTTTAAAAAGCCATTTGATTAAGAAATGGAGAATCTGCTTTTTTTATTTGCCATCTGCCAAACTCCTACTGTTATGTGTGTAATCACGTGGATGAGGAGGCCAGCAGTGATCTTAACCTTAGTGTACTCAATCTGTAACTAATTTACGTGTAAATAGTAGAGCCTGATGTCAGCAAACAGAGAAAATAAATCTGTACTAAAATTAGTTTAAACCATTATTTCTTCCTAAGGAAAGGCTGACCCTGAACTATTATTTCGAAGCCTTTAGTGATCTGGAGGAGGGCTGTGTGAGAGGCAGCAGCAGGGTTCTGTGTCCTGGCTCAGCTCACTGGAAACCACCGTGCCCTCAGAGGAGCCTGCTCATCTCCAAGAGTAACAAGGCAGGCAGAGCCTCAGCGACACAGCCCCCGTCCTACAGGGCTCTCCCTCACTGTGTCACTTGTTGGCACACGCAGTTTGAGCCCTCCTGCACCCTGAAGGCAGGCTCTGCTGCTCTGAGGTCTCAGCACCCCCCGACACAATGTTTGAATGTCGCTGCTCCTCCAGGGATGGAGCTGGCTGCATCATCCCTACCATTCCTACCCGGCAGTGAGGGCTCTTGTTCCTGCTAACTGGGCTGTATCAAAGCCACACCATGCTCTGCATTTCTCCTATAGATGCTACAGGCATGCATATTTGTTGGTGTGCATGTGTTCTTACAGCTCTGTGCAAACGAGACATTTCTGAATTTCTGTGTGATGTCACATGCAAGTCTGGCTTAACTGGGCAGAGAGCACAGCAAGGCACCCCTCACCTGCTCTTCCCCAGGCACAGAGAAGTCTCTATCTGTATTCTCACTGCAGCACAAAGCTATGGCTTCTCCTAAGTCTCCAGTCCTAAGCAAGCAACGTGGCAGCTGAAGAGAAGTCATGCCACTGAGAGAATATGGTAAATAGGCTGCAGGAAGAGAGAAAGCACTGTGGGCAGGAGCCTCCTTCTGGGAGATGCTGCAGCCCACCACTGCTGACCCTTCTTATTCTACCAGACTGACTCCTCTTGGAAACAGCCTAAGCTGATCCAACCAAATGGTGAACCAGCTTCAGCTTAGACAAGAACCTATCAAAAAGAACTTCAATTACAGATGAATGCCAGCTGGAACTGAATAGAGAGTGTACTTGTTCAGTTCTCTGGTCTCCTGACCTAAACTGAGATATTTTCTTTAAAGCCTTCAGTTTACACTGTGTACTGCAGGAGTCTCTGACCTGTAAGAAAATGCATAAATATTTCAGTGTAGACAGTAGCCAACACAGCAATCAGTAAGAAACACTTTATAGGGCATTATAAATGGGCCAGTGAGCAACACCAACACTACCAGATAAGCACAAGCGTAAAGGAATGAATGAAGGGTATTCCTAGAGGACTGCAGATGCGAAAGATTCATAAACTGAGCAGCTGTGAGTCCAGCTGGGGGCTCGATGGTGACGTGGATAGGGGTTTGGGCATTAATTTGATGGAACAGTTTGGTATCGCCCTTGAAGAAAAAACAACAAATTTAAAGCAAGCTCTGAAATTAGAAGAGCAAACAAAAGCATATTGAATTGAACTCTTTTTCTCTGGATTCTGCTGTCTGACACCTTTGGAATCTTTCACCTTCTCTGAGCAGGCTGCAATGAATGTCTTCAATTTTTTGTTTGTTTGGTTCGATGGTTGGTTTTTTTTGTTTTGGTTTGGGGGTATTTTGTTTGGTTTTTTTGTTTTCTCATTTTTTATGGACTACAGTACAACAAATTGGTTTTTCCTTGAAAGCTACTAGTTGGTCAGGCACCAGGGTAAAAAAGCAGTGCTTTTTGCTTATGGCAGAACAAGAGGAAGAAAGAGAAGAGAAGGACAGCTCCTGTCCCATCTGCACAGCAGCAAAAAGCCTCAGCTGAAGACATTCAGAAACGCTTCCCAAGGTGCACTGTGGAATAGACACACAAATCACAGCAGTGCCATCCAATTTAGTTGTCAGAAAAATCTGAAAATCTAGGAGGAAATTTTGCTTCCTTTTGGCGTGCTGTGCTTTTGGAAATGTTCCTTCTCAAACACCCAGAGCATGTGGGAGCAATACAGAGAACATCCAACTATTTAAATGAGTGAGGTGGCATACAGCGAAAGCTGCCCCGATTATAACTTACAAGCCAGGGTTTTACCCCATAAGGCTGAGGTCAATACAGCTCAAGGAGCCGAGACAAAGTGGTGACACACAGTCCTCAGGAAAGGAAAGTCTTTTCTTAATCACCACAAACTTGGATATTCCTGGTCATTCCAACTTCATTTCTTTAATGATCCATCTTTCAATCTACTACAAAGGTTACATTTGATTATGAATTTACTGCTGGATCATGCAATAAGAGAAAAGGTAGTCTTGAGATAAACATGTTCGTTTCACTGAAAACTATGAAAAATATTTAAAGAACCAGAAGTTGCTAACCTTCCTTTTCAATCTGAGGTGAGCAAGGAAGTTTTGAATATTAGGAGAACAAGACTTAGAGCAGGTGACCTGGTCCTTGATCGTAACTTGCGGAGGAAGGCAGAGGTATTAGTTACTGTGCAGGGATAATCACTGGACATTGCATGCATGGCAATTTTTAATCCCATGAAGGTCTGATGGAAGATACAGATGTGCTCCAGAAAGACAGGTCTGTAACACCCCTTCTGCCTCTCCTCAGTGGGAGCCAGGCTCTGTCTCACCTGCATTTAGTTTCTAATTCCTAAATAAGTATGCCCTGCCCTGATGGAACTGACTGCTACTGGTACTACAAGTAGCCATCAGTTTGGGAGAGGTCTGAATGTGCCCTTGTGCCATGGATGGAAAACACTCAGGACCCTCATCTCCATCGTCTCTATTTCCTTTCCCAAAAACACCTGTATAAAATTCAGGTGAGGCAATACTAACTTTAACTGCTGTGCACACAGCATTAAGGTAGGTATGAGGATCCTATATTATGTTATTCTTCCATAACTACTAGACAGGGATTTCTAACAGATGAAAAGTGGGGGTGTTTGCTCTCACTGTCACTTCAACAACACTTGGCCACTTACTCATACTGCCCTTTCTCTAACACTAATGTCTCATGGACTGCAATATATCACAAAATTCATAGTAAAAAAGCACTGTGCATCCTTGTTTCTCATTTATTACAATTACAGTATTTCAGAAGAAGTGACCTGTCCTTCTAAAAGTGACTGAAAAAATATTACAAATGAAAGTAAAACACAACAGCCTACCAAAATCCAAGTTTAATATATCTACCCCAAATCAAACCACTGAATTTATCAACACTTACAAATGCTTTATAATCGCATGACTGGAAGATGAGTTTCTCTGGATGATGTTGCCAATATTGTACAGGCGTTGATGCTGTGGCTTCATTTGGAGGTCGCAAGGTAATTGAAGGCTCTCCCCAGTCTCCTGTCTGAAAATCACAGTTGTTGAAGATGTAAGAGCATGTGCAGACAAATTCACTATAAAGTAGCCCTCCACTGTTGTGCTCAATTAACAAGAATTTATTCCCTACACATAGAGCCATAGAGTTACTAAAATAAGGGAACAAAACTCCTACAACATTTTTTGCGATTTAATTTATAATCCAAAGTCATCTACTGTAGTGTTTAATGAGGCTCTAATTAAATCTCTTCGCTTTGAGAATAAAATCATTAGGCACTGGAAATGTTCCTTACAAATAAGTGTTTACAATACATGTATGAGGACAAGAACTCTTGAAAAAAATCATGATGCACAAAAATGCCTTTCACAAACTCTGCTATGTGTTTTACAAACTTTTCTGCACAGTTAATACATCTTCCATTATCCAGCACATACAACCAATAACTAACTTTCCTAAATGGCTAAATAACAGAGACTTTGCTTTCATCTGAAAACTTACTATACATTCTTCAAACACATCAGGCACTCTTTAATCTCTTTATGAATATTTACTTTGATCACCTTCTCTTGATGCCTCATTGTGGAGGAGCTAACATTGCCCTTCCACATTCATCATTCTCACTGATATAGGAAATTGCCTTTCTGAGCTGTCATCTCCTCTCTTTCCTCAAAGTCCTCAGAGAACACAGATAGGAGCGCAGTTTGCTGCCAAATCCCTTCGCAGCTCACTCTTCTTCCCTCCAAAAGAGCCAGCGCAGGCATCAGTACAGGCATGTCCCCAGCCTGGCAGTGCTGGTCTGGGTCTCACTTGCCATTGTGTATTTTTGATCCTGGCTCCATAGGACTTGAACTGACCTCTTCTTAGGGGCTCCTTCTATCTTGCAGGCCCATGCACCAGCTCACTTTAACTGAAAATGACCCAGGGATGGACTTCTCCTCTTCCTAAGCCCTCTTCCCTCTGCCACCACCCTCACTTCTCTCCTATCCTGTCTGGTCTGGACTGCCTCTCAATTCCCGTCTTCTCAAAACTCTGTCTTTCTGCAATCACATTTGTCTTTCCTGATCCTCCTTCTTCCCCTGCCTGTTCTCTCTCAAACTATTTTACCCTTTCCTATATGATTATTTCAGTTTGGATTATGCTACTTCTTTCTTTACCTGAACTTATCTTTGTGTATTTTCTATGTATGTCATATTGTTAAAATATGTGTTGAAACTGGCAAGGAATAGTCATCAGCATTTCACACAGAATATGGCTAGAAGTTTAGACTTTTACAGCAAAAAGAAGTTAAGCATCAAAAACACATGAAAAAATCTTATCGAAGACATTCAAAGTCTGGCAAACTATCACATCTTACTAATTAAGTCAGGACAGAGTAAACAAAACAAGTACATCATTTTCATGTGTCACAAAATAATGAAATGACACGCATTTGCACAGCTCTGCAATGAAAAGCAAGAGATAAATCTGGAAACATCAACCTTATGCTGCCAATATGGCAACTCCGAGCAAGAGAACATCATAAAACAAGTCAAACCTAGTTACTGTTGGCACCATTAGCAAATCTACCAATTACACAGTAGTGTAATTTCTGTTTTGCCTAGTTAAGTTGCCTATATGCCATGGATATGACTTCAGCACCAAATTTTGAAAGGAAAGCCGCAGGAGCAATTGCTCCAATTTTTGGCAGTTTGCATCCACAAAAATGAATCCTTCTGGCCACTAATGCATAAAAACTTTCTATCTTATTTAATCTGAAGTGGAAATTTGATTTCTTTATGAGGCAATTCTTAAAAAATAAGATTTCCATCATATTACAAGGGGCAAGGATCTGCATCCTTATTAGTGGAGTCTGTCTTTGATAGGAGAAGATGGATTGCACCCATCACAAATTCTCACAGTGTGCTCAGAGGTCTCTTACAAACTGTTCAAGGCCACAGTTAACAGACCACTTGATCTAGTTTTTTTTTTTTTTTTTCCCCTAATAAAGATACACTCCTGCAGGTTCTGTGTAAGGAAGCAGAGCTCAGGAGGTACATCCTAGCCATTTAGCAAAAGGTTACTATGGTGGAGAGGAAGTAAATTCAGGACAGAAAAGACACAAAAGTACATCTTTTGACCACCGGTCTTTCCTCCAAGGAAGCACGGGGATGGCCAGAAGGCAGGACCAGAACTTCTACCAAACAAGTGACCAGGGGTAGTGCTCCAAACCCTTCTGTTCCACTGCTCAGCAGGTGGCTTTCCTCACATGCAGGAAAGGGACAGCACTGGCAAAGTAAGCAGGGTACATAAGAAGTAAAATGAGTACATAATTTTACAGTTTGTTTCCCTTTTGCACATTAAGTATGAAAAGCATAGAGAACTGCATTGTTTCTGTCTGAAAATAAAGGGCAAAAAAAGGGGAACAGTGATTACCTCTTGTTTTGGCTCAATTTTGTAAAGAAATGAGAAATAATCTTCAGCCAGGCTTATAAAGCTAGTGTATGAGACACTTAGAGAGGCACTGTGTGGAGGCCATGTTTGTATCCATTGATTGCTCTATAAATATAAACATCCTACTACTTACTCCTTTTAAACTAGACAAAATGGAATTGCCAAGATTGTTATATGTATCTCTAGGATGTTGTAAACATGCAATAGAGCTGAGGTTAGGAGAATGCAGAGATACAGGATTTCTACTGTTCCTGACAGACCACTGCCCCTGGAGGCCTTTCACGTATTTCAGTGTCTTGTAGAGGGAGTAGCTACTAAGAAAAGTTGCATAAATTAAACACATAGGTAGAGATTATTATGACAGATGGACAAGACATTATACGTAGTCAAAATTTTATTTTACAGATGTATCATAAGTGTCTTTTAATATTCAGCAGAAGTGGCTCCTGGTTTCCTCCTTTTGTTTCTTACCAAACTCCTTAGACTTTTAAACAGTACTACTGTTAGTATTCATAACCTATTTAGACTGAGTTATATCAGGGTAGTCTTCAAAGCCCAGATACATGAAGACGGTTAGAAGTGCAATTCCTGTTACATATTCCCCACGCAATTTCCTATCCCTTTTAAACTGTTTTTTCCGTTTTTTCAGGTTTTTGTGGGTTTTTTTTGTTTTGTTTTTTTTTTTTTTTTAAGGGAAGAAAAGCTTTTAAACAAGATTTAGACAGCTAAATACATTCATAAATCTGTGTCTAAAAATCTCAACAGGAAGAAAGGGAGCTCCTCAACTGAGTGGCTCTAGTCAGATACTGAAATTCTGAGATTTAAGATGTGATGACATCAGCCAACATCAGGCAAAATACAAAATAGGACCATCTTTGACCTAGAGAAGACTTGAAACCACAGGGCTCAAGTCAGGGTAGAAAAATTATGAATTACTAGTAGTCCTAAATCCAAGCAGTTGATGCAGAGCAGTTCATGGGTGATGTATTGAGATTCAGGTCCTTCATAAGCACCTAATACACTTTTCAAGCAGTACAGAAATCTTCACAAACTGCCGTGCCAGACCAACTATAATGTTTGATTTAATTTTTAAAAATAGATATGATAGGATAAGGATTTTCTGGTTTGAATATTTAATTTGCAATTATAAGAAATAATCAAACATTTAAGCTTATGTATTTTTTATGACACAATATACGGATGGAGATATTTATCTCTCTGATGAAGTAGAAAGGCAAGAGATAATTTCTTCCTCATCTAACTTTACAGCTCATCAGACAGCTGTGCAATTTATCACATGGTTTTTGCTGTACTGCCTGTGTTTTAGTATTCTAACCTCCCTATGACTTTAACCAGCACCTTTCCTCTCTTTGGCCTCTGCTAATTTGAAAAAGGTGGTTTTTTTGCTCCGTGTTTTGCAGATAAAGAATTTATAATAAGAAAATGGTCTCAAGGCAGGTGTCAGAGTGGTAAGGATTCAAACGTTTTACAATGACAACTTTTAATAGCCTTAGAGATCATTACCTTGTGCTCTTGCAGTGTTTCCTAACCTCAAAGATGGGCAGATATGCACTTCTCAGTGCTCTAGAAAGGGTCAGACACTTGATGTCAAATGAACTACACAAGCAGACTACAGCTATTATTTTTTCTACAATTTTTTTCTACAATTCCTGCACATTTTCCTATCTCATTCCATTCCCTGAGAAGTGTATTTGACTAGTACTGAAGGCACCTGGACGCAGAGATAGTCAAAGATAAGAAGTAACCTCAATAAATCTTCTATAAAAATCTAACACCTCCCTCATCTTTTTATAAAAATGTCAAGTTAAAAAGCCTCCATGCTAAAAGGAAGAAAAAACCAAGAAGGACTGGTTTTGAGTGGTTTGAATGTAGTTATTTTTAACAAGGACCACATCTTATAATTTTTCACCTGTTAAGCCTCATGCTTGGTTATGGTAACATGTATTAGTCACCATGACAACAACAAATTGGAGCACACATGGATACAACAGTTCTGGCTGAAAAATTTATAATTTTCTCCCTGTAAAAATTTTAAATGTTCTGCAGACCAGTCGAATCCTCATTCTTTGCTTATGTTTTAATTCCTAGAGGAAGAAAAATTTTTTAGCTCCTTACATGTTTGGCTTTTGAAAGAATGGAAACAGGCTCACGGTGTACTTAGATTTAAAAACTTCTAAAGCTCGGTAGCCAAAATGGCCCCTCTCTGGCAGAAATGTTCCAAGGAGGCATGACAGAATTAGGAGAAATCTACAGCTGCTTTTAAATACTCTGCTAAACAACTGGCTGTTGTCCTTACCACACTGCAGTACAGATCACCAGGTTTGCTCTCACGTGCACATCGTTTGTGACTGCCACAGAAGTGACAAAAATTCAGGGCACCCATCAGCATTACCTCCAACGCCCCCAGAGTGCCTCTGCAAATGCAGTGTGTAACCACAGCTGGGCAAAGCCCACAGACCAACACAGAGAGGGCAGCACAACACACTGCGGGGGCGAAACTGTGCAAACCGAGCTGTTTACACAGTTTCCAGCTTTGGAAGAGTGAGTGAACAGAAACATCAGGAACAGAATTCCAAGCTCCCCCTGGGCGAGACGGCTGCTGGCAGTGCCCCCCCGTCCTGTACGTACGCACACCACGGAGCCGACATACGCTAACCACACGGCACGACACACGAATGCGCGCACACACGGTCCCCGCACAGCGCGGACAAGGTACGGACTGCTTTTGTCATTTCAGCGACACGACACCTGTAGAGAACACCAAGGCGACAGACTGTACATCCATGGAGTGACAACATAGCCATTTATCACTGTATCTTACATTATGAACCTGATGAATCGATGAGAAAGGATATCCTGCATTCTGGTTGGTCCAGATCTCACAGACCGAAGACTGCTAATATAAACAGAAAACTGTATCTCATCTTGTAAATATTAATGCACTGCAACTGCCAAAAGGCAAGAATAATTAAGAAAAGGCTTGCAATAATACTAAAAAAGGAAGTAAAACAGTTGGTAAAAGTAATTTTTTAATTTATTTGCTGACAAAATATTTTTGGACGGATTGAAAAGAAACATAGCTTATTCAGAGACTTTAGAAGAGGTTTCAGACTGTGAGTACAAGAAAACAATTTAGTCAGAAGTGCTTGTGATGTAAAGAGATAAAGTTATGCAAGCATCAATAGAAACTGCCTAGAGCAGAAGAAATATTAGTTACTTTCAGTTTTTGGCAGGGAAGAAGTTTGAAGTCAACATCCCAAGTAAGTTTTGAGACTTAAATCTCTCTCTGTTGGAGACGTTCACAGGGAGAAAGGAATGGGAAAATCTAGTAACACAATTAACAGGAAAAATACATTTTCTTTACAACAATTACCAGAAATGAATGCATTGCAATTTAGTGAAGCAGCTGCCCACCATCTCCTTCCAACAACAGTTCCTTTGCATACTAAGATACAGATAATATTACCTCTGGCATTGACCATGACCCCAGTGTGTAAATGAAAGGTTTCAGTGTACCCTCTACATTATTGTACAGAGAATCTGTAGTAGTGAAGCAAGGTAAGCACATTGTAGCATCTCTAGCAAAAGCAGCAGAACTAGGCAAGCACAGCATTCACCAGCATGTCTTATATATTTCCTCGTTTGGACAATCATCAATAAAGCATCTGTGGCACCTCAGCAAAAGCTAAGATAACGTTTTACAGTAGCCAGGCAACTAAAACAAAGCATCAGACATAGGATCTGCCCACACTATCTTCAGCAGGCAGCAACAAAAGGCAATAAACAGACATGAAAAATGCAACTTCAGCATCCAGAAGAGATAGCAATTAATATACCGGTAATTTAACAACACCAAGAATGTGCATTGCTGGTTTTTGGCAGCAGCAGCAGCAGCAGGAATTTAGCACCAATGCTCAAATCAACCCGAAGAAGTGCAACTCTTCTTAAAATATGACTCTTGCTCTTACCTTTTGTAGCCTGCAACCTGGCTGCCTGGCTTTGACAGAATAAGTTACCACTTCTGGTTACTGTCAGGGAAGCCTGGCTTCCTCTGGACTGACTACAGAGCACTGCCAGACAGCCTGGTGACTGTCTAATGTTGTTAATTGTCTTTTATTTCCTTCATCATCTGAAATGGGTGAGCACACATCCCTTCCTCCAGCTTCAGTAATTTAAAAACTTCCATTAAAACCACATATGTGGTTAATTCCACCTCCCTCATCTTGTTTTCTCAGTTCTTTGCTTCTCCTTCATGATGTGCAGGGCTCTACATTTTGATACCATCAGCTAATTAAAACTTCGACTTTTGTTCAGTCTTCTACCTCATCCCCTGCAACTTGCTACAAACTACTCCTCCTCCACGTGATGAACACATAGTCTTAGTGCAAGGCCAGCAGCAAACACTGCTGCAGCTACTTCTGCTGTGCCATCCTTAGGACATTGCACTAGTGTTACCAATTTTCTGTGTATGTCAAGCTAACTGACTTCTGGACGTTCTGGCCATGTCCATTGCTGTGATGCCTATATCTGTTTACCTGAGGAGGGGAAGATTCCTGAATAGGAATCCATGGCAGAAGATTGTGCCTCTGCTTTTCAAGAGAAGAGCAAAGAGAAGGCATTTCCATGCTGGTGCAGCATGCCCAAGCATCTGGTAATCAAGGTAATCAAGAAATCTTCCTGCACTATTTGTACACACCGAGGTACTGAAAGCAGTAAGGGATGCAGCAGGGTACTACATGCTGGCAGATGTTTTACTTCTTCCCAGCACTGGCAAGGGGTTGCCATGATGCTGCCACATCGTGAGCCGTTTCTCAGCATCACGATATTCTTGAGACAAAAGTGTGCCCTTGAATCCTGCCCCTCTTGAGGACCTGCCTTTAGGGACTGGTGTGGGGCCTCAGCCAGCTCAGTTGTGACCGGGAGCCCATTCCTGCGCAGCAGAGGCGCGCGGGGCTCTCCCAGCGGGACTGCAGCTCCGACAGCACTGCTGCCATCACGGCCCCGAGTGCTGCAGCACCTAAAGCTGTTGGTACACTGGGTACATCCTGCAGCTGCCCTGGTGCTAGCTCAGACACGTGTGTGCGCAGGCTTCAAGTTGCTCCATTTCAAAAGAGGCCAGGCAATTAATCCTCTCTTACACTTGTCAGTGGCACCCCATCCTGCCCCTCCCTCCCCAACTCACCTCCTCCCAATTGGAAGCACAGCAGTTAGGGCACTCCCCCCAAGAACTGGGAACTCCCAATTCGATGCCCTTCTCTGACTGAGGGAACTCACACCTTTGCAGTTCACCTTTGTCTTTCACAGCTTAAAGCAGCAGCAGAAGCTGTCTTCAACCCCTTTTATAAATGGGGGAAAGAAGAGTGCCTAAATCTAGATGTTTGGAGCACTCAAGTATGAGAGACAAGTTTTGGGTCTAAGTCTTTGCTTCGAGAACTGTTCAAGTGAACTTCCTTCATCAAACAGACCTATCTCCAGAATTAAAGGTTCGAAGGATCTAGGCTTAAGCGAAATCATCTTAATATATAATCAACAATAAATCAAGCAGACCAACAGAGACTGAGAATTTCCCACGACTTCATGAATGCCCAGACAGAAGGGCAGCAGTGCAAAACTCATTACTCAGTTTTGCATTCATTAATATTTGAATGACTAAGGTACTGAAATGCAGTGCAGATAGAACATTAATTTTATGGATGGTAATGAATTCAAATTCAGAAATCAACCTTTTCCTTGCACCACTGTAAAAATATTTAGCATTTACTATATACATATTTTATATCTTCAAAGTACCTAAATTTTTTAATGAATTATGAAATGCCCAGGAGAAGCACTTAAAGTTGCATATCCCTGTGCTGGAGAGGAAGGAACTAAGGCAAGGAAAAAGGTTAAGTGATTATCTGAGGCCAAAAAATACGCAGTAGAAGGAAGAATGGGGATTAGGCTTCAAACACTCACAATTTTCAGCTCCCAAAACATATGTTCTCAAAAAAGGCCAAAGAATTCAATCTGTGCATACACTTCCACCACAATAAACGCAAATACATTTGAGCACCCAATACCACTGACACAGAGGTTCTGTGAAAAAGAGTTTAACGAAGAACATTTTCCTAAGTGATATGGTAAAGAAGAACAAAGTAATGGCATCATCTATTGTCTGACTAGTATCAAACATACCGTTGTCTTAATACTTCCCAAAAGATAAATGCTTACAAGTAATGTCACAGCAAGACTCTGGTATTGTATAATTTTTGTGGCGTCCCATGCATAAAAGGTTTCCCTCTCTTGTCGTGGTGGAACACAACTCTGACAGGCAGGAGGGGCAACGGAAGGGTGAAAAGAATAATCCAAGGAAAACTTTAGGCTTCCTCCTTATAGACTAGGAAAACTTGGTTAATAATCTGAAGAAGGAAATTAACTGTAAGACTGATCATAGAAATCATATGCTTTCTAAGGAGAGGAAAGGAGGAAAGTGACAGAAAAGAATACCTGGACAGCCTATGCAGGAGGAGCCAGAGCTGGGTGGAAGGCAGTCCAGATGTACTCATTACAGTTGCACCAATGAGTTTCACTCAATGGCATGTTAGGAGATATTAAAGATTTACCTAAATTAGGAGCAATTATCCTTGAAAAGTCACAGAAGATACTAAAGGAGCAAAGAAGGGCTGAAAGAATATTTAGGATGGGAGAAAGAAATATCTAAGAAGGTTCAGAAAGTTTCAGCCAGCCTAACTGCAGGGACCAGTAAGTGACTAGAAATGTTTAAAAATCCAGCCACCATCCCATGGTTCTCATGACCTTCTGATATCACTCCTGGCCATCTAAAATAAACACTCAGGAACATGTGTATGCTTGTGTATATTTATATCTATGCATACATTATTGAGAATAACAAAGAAAAAGTGTAATATTGCCTGCCATGTGCTACCGAGACAGTTCCTATGCGCCAAGAAAAATTCAAGATGTTCATAACAAGGTTCTTTAGTATGAATCATCTCTGATCAAATTTCCTTCCTGTGTCGGAAAACTGGCCAATTAAATCAGCAGCAGCAAGGAGAAGTACAGCAAGACTTGGACACTCTGTGACTCCTGATGCAGTGCGTTTTAAGAATGATTGTTGGTATTTAAGCACAAATGGACTCAACATGTTGAGGCAATCTGCAAGGACCTGCTCCATGCTGTGGCTTGGAGGAGTGCCAGGGCTCTCTAAGGAGGATTCAGAAGTGAGGGACTTTTCAGAATGGGGTGAGAACTGAAAACAGATCTGATGAACTACAGATCAGTCAGATGAAATTTAGTAGGATTACACACAGAAATAAAATGGCAAATAAATTAGCAAAGTGATTTAGGTTGGGGGAGGTCAAAAAAGATCTGAAAGTTTCAGTATACTTCAAATTAGATAGAGTAGTCTTTCAAAAGAATAAGGATATAAATCACAGGATAATTCACACTGAAAGGAAACTCAGGAAATCTCCACTCCAACTCCAGCTCAAAGCAGGAGCAGCTGTGAGATGAGACCAGATTGCTCAGGGCTTCATCCCGTCAGGTCTCGAAAACCTCAAGGACAGAGACCGGACAGACTCTGAACAACCTGTCCCCCTGCTCACCTGTCCATATGGGGAGAAAGTTTCTCTTGGCATCCAGTATCTCTCAGTTTTAATACCCAAAGCCACCTCTTCTCCAGGCAGCCCTGGTTGTCCAGACTCTCTTCAGCTGGCAACTGCTTTAGCTCCCAACCATCTTTGCTGAATTTCCTTCTCCTATATAAAAAACCCTCCGGTATTTAATAAAAGGAGCATGGGAAGAAACTTTTATGCCATATGGGGCAGCCGCCAGTGAGGTCTCTCATGGGATGGTGTTCAGTTTTAGCCACCGCAGTGCAAGGAGGGAATCCAGCAGAGCGACAACAAGTCTAGAAAACACCAGGGCATGGCTCTGGGTAGGAAAATGGTTTGTTCAGCCAGAAGCTGGTCCAAGTAGAGGTTGTTGATGACTCCTGATCTTCTGCCGCCTTTCCCAGCTTCTTCTCATTGACAACACCCCTCCTGCTGGTGCTGCCAGCTACCAGTATACCCCAGCCTCTTAGCCTTGCAGAGAGGATACAAACTTCTGGACAAACTCCAATGAAGATTATGAGACTTTAACCCCTGAACATTGGGTATAGGTATCTACCTTTCTGTCAAAAAATACCCCCAAACAACAAAAACGCTCTTTCGGAAAAGTGCCCCCAAACTCTAAGCACAGCTTTTTTCCAGCAGATCAAAAATGTAAATGTTAGATATTGAAATACAGTTTTCATACAATCTTTTCAATGTAGACCTAGTTCACAAGGGTGAGTGTGAGAAGCAGTAAATTAATGAAGAACATTTGTCCTTTTCTTGGTGTAGTATTTATGGCTTGGATCATTAATACTGAATATAGAAGCAGTTTCCTTAATTCCATTTGCTGAAGAAGTTTGTAGGTATGATCCACCTCACATGACTTCAGTTCTAAAATGTTAGCTTCTGTAACATGCTTGAAAAAATTCTCTCTCTCTATTCAGGCAGAAATTAAGTAGATTTTTTATAATGCCTTTATCAGTTTACTTGTCCATTGCCCAGAGAAGTGTTGGATACACCCTCCATGGAAGTGTTCAAGGCTATGTTGGATGGGGCTTTGAGAAACCTGCTCTAGTGGGAGGTGTCCCTGCTCAGAGCAGAGAGGTTGGAACCAGATGATCCAACTCAGTGGCAGTTCTGTGATTCTGTGAAATACACGATACTCAAGTGATCTATGGATGAAAACGAGCTGAAATTTACAGATCAAGATACAGCCGTCTCTGGCATTTGCATCTCTGTGAATTACAAATACAACTGCCAGCAATACCTATACCATGCAGTAGATTTAGCTAAGCATTTTTCTTTTGATGTTAAATGTGTTAATTGTCACAGCTCAGTCATCTTTCCATATTAAAAATATAATGCACCTAAAATATGAACCTTAGAGCATTTTGTTTGGATTTGACATTTTTTTTTAAAATAGCTACTTATCCTCACAACATAAACTATTTTATGCTTACAAAAAATGGAAATAAGAAGCCTAAGAAGTAACAAGAGAATGAATCTAGACAAAAATATTTTTGTACTTATTGCTTCATAAATCAACTAGTAAAGGACTCTGTTATTTCATGAGTAATTTCAACCATTGATAAAAAGCATTCTTTATTGCTTCTTAGATAATCTCATTTTACACACCAGTATTCTCTTGGGCATATTTTTCTTCATTCACACTAATCTTTAAATCCTTCAAAAGCAGAGGAGACGGGAAAACAAACACGAAACAAGTAAATAGAAAAATGTCATACTGTGGTTTAAAGTTACAAAACTAAAGATGACTTCTTTATTTTTGGCTCCTTCAAACTTTCTATGTCATCTCACTCAACCTGCAACATCCCTGTATGTCAGTTTTCCTAGCTGAAAAATGGAAAACATGATTTTAAATCACACAGCCCGACAGTGCACTGGAAATACAAATGCATTAATATCTGTGAAGTATTTGGAAGACATTGCTGGGTGGAAGGTATTATTTCAGAAAGAAGCAAAATTATTTCACAATTTTAATATAAACCTGCCTTTGCTAATTCTGTCTTTTGTATTTATGACACTTCTCCTCTTTTGTAGGTAAAGGATATGCTGTACTAAAACCATTTAAATGATTGTCCCCTGCATATCAATCCTAACCCAGCAACAAATTATTATATCTTACAAAATAATGTTAAAAGGCAGAATACCAACAATCAGGACAGATTTACTGTAAACTTACTGGGTAGTCATTACAACGACCTTACATTTAAGGTATCTTGTGTTGTAGGAAAAATATTTTTAAAAATTAAAAAAAAACCCCAAGAGCCCCCAGACCATGCGACTGAAGAACCTAGAAAGGCTTTCAAAATTAAGTCTGAGTTCAGCAGCTCTGGGAAAGAACTTCCCCTGTCAGCCTTTGTGAATAATTTTTTACAACTCTCTCAGATCTCCTCCTTCCATCACAGCTCACTAGGGTGCCCCCATATGGGCCACAACTGGGTTTATCCTACTGGAAGGCTTACTCTGACTCACTACCAGTTTGTCCTCCCAGAAGCAGACACAGACAGGGTGGAGCTGTCCCCAGAGAGGCTCCCGCCCACTGCCTCCCAAAATGACAGACCTCCCCCAGCTCGGGCTGTGCCGGAGGTTCAGCACCATGGGGAGGGCATGTGACAGTATCAGGGGGAAGGTGTCCCAGCTCTCCTTCTGCAAGGAGTGCCGTGGGCAGGGGTGCTTCCCACACCTCCCCGCATGCTTGCCACGGGAAAGATGTTTCTGGCCCTCACTCCTGGCTCAGGGCAGGGTGCAGAGCTCTGAACACCACGGCAAGAGGTCTTACGGACCAGGGTGGCTAAAAGTGACCATATGTCACTGGCTGGCGAAACAAATAGCCACAGCCTCGGGGCTGGCAGTCTGGAATATGCTTGCAGCTGGTACCTAAAGCTTCTCTCCTGCCTGGAGAATTGCAAAACCTAAAAAGATGACATTTCAACTGATGTATTTTAATGAACTTAGCTATGATTCCTTTTGACCTCCAAAGTTCTTCCCTGCAACTATTTCAGGGGTAAATGAAGAGCCCAATCCTTTCAATGGGACTCCTCCTCTTGCCGATTTTGGTTCCAAAGTACTCAAGCTTTGCCTGCATGATTTCAGTTCTATTTTTAAGGTTCAGGCAATCTTAAGACAACCTCAGCTATTTTAAACTACATTAATTTGATCATACTAACCTACAGTTTGCAGGCTCAAAATTCAACATCCATAGTCAATGATGACTCAGACTACTCATTTCTTTCTAGATTTTTTTTTCTCCTTTTTTTTTTGGAAAACAAACCATCTCACAACCTTCTGTACTACCATTTTGGCAGTTACGATTTATACAACCAGACATCACAGACTTTGGGAGTCCGATGATCAGCTGGGAGGTTGGATGATCAAACCTATTCCATTGGTTAGACTCATTGTTTATATTACGATTTTCCCCTTAGGTCACAAAGAGTCTGCTAGGGAGCTGCGAATGAAGGTACCTGCTGGCCTTGAGACAAAACCACCCACATTAAGTAAATTTAAATCAGTGCTTCCTCCAGGAAACAAAGAGTTGTATTACTTACAAGTAGATTTGATTATGGTTTAGAGAACTATTTAAACCCATCCAGCACAACGAAGGAAAAGAGATTTAAGCTGTTGTGCTCATTGTTTAAGAAAGACTGGTTGATTGATGCAAAGATCAACATGCTCGATGACTCCGTGTACCAGTTTAGTGAAAACATAGGCCATAGTAAAGATGGAAACATGCCGTTTCAAAATATCTTCAGATTTTAGATTTTAAATAAGGGCAAGATAGTCTTATTCTAACATTTTTGAAATAAAATCAAGTTCATGAAAGCAATACAACAAATAAGTTTGCAACACTGAGTTAGCCTCTCTCTTCAAGCCCATAAAAACATCCATTAATCTCATCATCAAGAACACACCTAAAACACTTTCAAAGCATCACAGCATCCAAGATGTCTTTATGCACATTTGTCTATTATAGCATCCAGTAAACATGCAGATTCATACAGCAGCATGCAAACAGCCTAGCCAAGAAAGGGTTAAGACAAAAGAACATCCTCAAAGCAATTCAAATAATCCCTCTAGATCATTCTGTATTTGAGAAGTATTCTAGCTGGGAAGCTGGACTGGTATCCGTTCAGAAGTTGCTGTTGATCTGACACAAGCCAAAGGAACCAGCAAACTGCCAGGAGAAAGTTGCTAGATAAAAGAAAACCCCCAAAACCCCACAACACACAGAGCAGAAGGTTCATGCTAACAATCAGTTGGATCTCCTCTATTTTGCAGAAACAATTATTTTACTTTTAATTTCAAAGGGGCTTTGGGGGAAAAGACTGAAGGAAATATAGTTCATTTTGGCAGAGCACATATTGCACAAAATAAATTTAAGAATCTATTTTTGGGTTAGAATGGTTGAAGAAATCCCTGATTAGCCTCTTAATGGGGTGAGTCCAATTTATTGAGAATGATCACCAGAGGGAGTCATTGACTTTCCCATTAAAGTCAAAGGGAATTTTACATACATCAGGAATGCAGAATTTGGGGGCAGAGCTGAAAAAGACTTCAAACAGACTGGAGTTCAGGGAACAACACAAACCACTGTTTTATGGATTTCATCTGAATCCATTTTCCCCTTTGGAATCCCAAAGGATGACAGCTCTATTCCACAGTTAAAGTTAGAGAGGAGGCACTGAAGTCATCCATTCAGTGGGTACACACTCTCCCAACAACAACAACAAAAACCCAACCAAAAAACCCCAACAACAACAACAAAACAACCCCAAAACCACACTAGCAAAAAAACCCCCTCAACCAACCAAACAAAAAAAACCCCAAAAAAACCAACACCACAAAAATCCCTTAAGCACTTAATTGTTTCTACAGGAGTTTGGATTGGTGTAAGTAATAACTGCTCAGTTTTCTCTTTGGGCGTACAATGTATCACAGTCCTTCTGGACAGGCAGCATTCACCAGCACAAAGAAAATCTCCACGTGTCATTTATGAGAGCATGTCATACCTCTCGGGAATATCAGTAAAAGAAAGGAGTGAAACGGAGTAAAAAAGAGTTGTTAGCATATGGGGGATTTTTTGTTTTGGTTTGCTTTATTTTTTTGTCTTCAATGTTAGTGACTAAAAGAGGTAGTGAGTATAGGGATTTGTGAACAAAGTGATAAAATGAACTACTTAGACAAGTAAGTCTACTCAGTCATGAGCAAGTGTGCATTTTATGCTCAAAGACCTAAATTTCATGACCTTCAAGAAATATTTTCATGTTAAGGACTTGTCTTTTCTTTGCTGGACTTCAGCTCAACCTTAGTCTTGCCATAGAAGCCCAGCAGACTTTGGTTTGAAAACAAGCTCATTCACTCAGCCACTTTCTCCTGAATTCTGTACAAGAAGATTATATAGCAGAAAATTAGATTAAAAAAGGGCAAGGCAACAGCCCCACCCAACCAAATGCAATTTCACTTTCCTAGAAATGTCCTCTGAACAAATGGAATTCAATTTGTTTCTGTGTTCCCAGGTAATGGCAGCACCTTGTTTTGTTTGTTTATTTAATTACTTCTTGTTCATGTAATTAGCTGGCAGACTGCAGCCTTTTGTTCATTATAATACAGTTATTTGCATAGCTGTTTCCATTTTGAGGCTGAATTTTGGACAGAGGCTGTATTTTGCGTTGCGGCAGGCAGACACTGCTGGGAAGCCCCATGCAGAGGAGCATGCAGCAACCTGCTCCTTCGTGGAACGATTCTCTCCAGGAACTGTCCTGGCTGCCCATCTGCTTCTAACAGCAAACCAAAGTCCTATTTCCAGCATGCAGCTTAAGACCTGGCTGTCTTTCATCATCATAGGTATCACCAAAACCCAGGTGAGTTCATTCTAAGACATTTTCACCAACAAGCTGTCCATGCATAATTTACGGCACTTTATACTGAATATTGGGAAAAATTTCTTCACTGAAAGGGTAGTCAGGCATTGGAGTGAGCTGTCCAGGGAAGTGGTTCAATCATCATCCCTGGAAGTGTTCAAAAAACATGTAGGTGTGTAGCCCTTTGGGACATGGTTTAGTGGTGAACATGGGAGGGTTGAGGTAAGGGTTGGAGTCGAAGACCTTAAGGATCTTTTCCATCCTACATAGTTCTACAGTTCTGTGACATCACTCCATGTATGCCTAATTTAAAATTATCAGTAGTCTTTCAGTGGTTGGGTGAAAAAAGTTTAGCGATGGAGGCTACTTTAAGCTTTCTTTCATGAGCAGTTTGATTTAACATCAGTTGAGTCTAGTGCTGTTCAAATGAATTTTTGCATAGTTAAATCTTCTCTTTAAATAATCAAAATATATCCCCAGATCACAATTTTGCAGAATGCTGACCTCTCCCATTAATAAATGCAGCAATCATCACCCTTCAAGTCCTCTGAGGTTCCAGTAGTGAACTGTTGCCAGCTTATTCCTCAGAATTTGAGGAATCTGCATCTTATTACAAAAATGAGAGGCAGAGTCAGTGCTGGAGGAAGACTGCGCACTCTGGTGCACAGAAGCCACCTTCATCTCAGCCTCCAGGCATCTAAACACCCCCAAACCTCTACCTCTCAGGAGAAATTATACACCAACACACCAATTTATACTGTTTGAAATATAGAGAGCTAGAACAGACAGCTTGGAAAAATTGTCAACCTGTTATTTAAAAATCAGCCTTCATATACAGCCGACTGCTATGGCCAGGATTAATCCTGTAACCAAAAGCAGCAAGGCCCAGCCTTTTAGCAGCACTGGTTTTAGTCCTACCTGTGCCATCTGCCTCTCCAGCTTTGACCGGGGAATATCATCAAAATAGTTTTCATTTCTTCTTCTCCTTGCATCGCCCTGCATGATAATGTGGGGAACGTCCAGGGAGCCACCAGTAGTGAAAGTGCTTTGGCTAAGTGATGGAGACAACTGAGGAGGAGTGTGGTTACCACTGGGTTCCTGGAAAGAGAAAGAAAAATGCAGCATAAGAAGAACAGCATATTGCTGACTTCAAATCACACATTTATAAGTGCATTTGAATGGTTCACACTAAAAAAAATATGGAACAATTCCTGCAGTAGAGTTCTGTGGATGAAATTTGGAGATTTCCTACCTGAAGTGCAGAGCTCATGTAGAAGAAAAAATGGTTCACTATTTACATGAACTAGTGGCAAATTTCCTCTCCAAAACCTCCTTGTGTAACATATACTCTCTTCTAGAGATAAAACAGTGAGCTACTTCTTCCCAAATAGAGCCATGATTTAGGACTAGCTATTTGTAAGATGAAATGCATTCTCACCACTTCTGAGCAGCTGCTCTGAGCAGTGAAAGCGATTTGAACACTAGCAACATCTCTTACCGGAAAAAAGAAATGCATGTCCATTTACACAGTATAGACACTTTGTTGCAATTTTTATAGGTTTTACAGAACATCCATTTTAACTTGAAGTACCAGATATCAGACACAAGCTAAATACCAGTTCCTGGAATGCATGAAAGCATCAGAGTACAAATATTTTACCTGCTTTTCTTGTTACCTGTATTGAACTGTAACCTTGTATCAGTCAGTGTGCAAATACCACATTGCATTGATACATAAACTCTACCTAATAAATAAACAGCTCCTCCTGGTACACGTTTTACCAGGATCTGCCACCACACCGCCCACAGCCAGACATCACATGTACGTTTGGAAACACCTACTCTCACGCGCACCACATCGCATCACATCCCTTGTTCAAACACCAGCTACAAACATTGGTGTCCAGGTCCGCCGCTCCACACTCTCTTGGAGCTCCATCAGCAGAAGTAGGGACCTACAGTGTACTGTCCAGACAGTCTGCACGAGCACTGCCCGGTGTGAGCAGGAAAATACTGTCACAGCAGCTGAATGGGAAATGTTCCTCTCTCACAATGTAGGTTACTGGGCAGAAGGCACCCAGGAGCATGTTTACACAGTGCAGACCTTCTCCAAACCTCCTGCTGCTCTAACGCTCTATTTCAGCACCAAGCAACAGCAAGATACCTGCAGATAGCAAGCAAAACCTGCTCCAGTGTGGAAGGTAATAAAGTTCTGCCTTTTTATTGAAAGAGAGAATTAAAGTGCATGATTCATGCATTATTACATTGAAGCAAGCCCAGTTTTGAAAAGCATCAAGGTACTTTACTCCATGCTGTTAAGAAACAAGATCTGGTGTAAGAAATCAGAGTGTTGTAATCTCTTCTAAATGGAAAGGAAAGTTCAAGTCATAGTAATGCCTGAGATCAATATTTGAAGTGTAGGAGTCTATGTGACATTATTCCTTGCAATCACAGTAGTGGATTAGTATTTTTCATGTTGTCAACAAGAAAAATGTTAGGAAAATATAGCTCTTTAGTAATTTTTAATTAACTGGGATTTTAATTTTTTTTTTAAAATTCTCTAGCTTTCCTGTGATCTGAGACAAGCACTTGACATTTCCCAGGGCAAAGAAAAGAGTGTTTTCCTCTTAGGAATAATCTTTTCCCTCCTTCACAAAAATCCACCTACATTTGGCCCAGTTAAAAGCTTCTGAAAAGCTGAAGTCTGCACATGCTCAGGAGGTTTGGTGAGGCATAATCTCTAAAACCCACCCTCCCTGGGCCTAACAACATGGTGCACACACCTCTGCCCTGAACATAACCTGAGTACAGGAGCACCAAACGAGATCCTCTCTAGTGACTGCTACGTGCTGCTTCAGCCAGGTAGGTAACCTCTCTCTTCTCTGAATCAGGATTCACCCACTGTTGCAGGCTGATAGGGCCACCAGTGTATCAAAGTGACAGATGGACATAGAGATTCCAGCCCTCATCGAGCTTTTCACTTTTTATCAAACTGCGTATGAAGAGGAAATTCACTCTGAGATCTATATTGGAAGATTGCTGGCAAGGCAATACAGACAAGAAATACCAACTCAAGAAATAAAAGAATTACCATGCCTCTGCATTACGGAGCAGTATGTCATTGTATGATTTTATGCTATTTTCTCAAAGCTGTCCTTCACAGCACAGATGGATCCTCAACTGTGCAGCACGTTGCCATATACTCAGCACCGTGTTATCGTTAGTTACTGTGTAGTCAGTGTTTTATTCGTGCCTTGTCTCGTGGCCCTCTTTCCTAAACCTCTTTCCTAAACTCTTTTCAAATCCTGCCCCGAAGATAGTATCATTAGTATCGTCATATTCATGATGCTCATAAGTGCTTTACAAATGTCAGTCAATTAATTTTCACCACACCCTGTGACTTCTGGCATTTTTTAATCACTGCTTTAGTGTGGGTGACCTGAGACACACAGAAAAAGGTTAGAAAGTACCAGTCACTCAATTACAGCATCTACTGCTCAATTTCCCAAGTGTTTGACTTCCAAACTCCACTTCTGTTGATCTAATTTTCAGCACTGTGTACTCAGCACTTGTATAAATCAGACTCAAGACTCCAGTCAAATATGGAGATTGTCAGTACCATACAATTAGTGACTGTTTAGTAGGCAATTAAATAACTTACCATGCATTAGCCAAGATTTTTGTGGCAAAAACAGGTATAAATCTGTATTTTCATAGGTACAGCTATTCCTTTAATGATGAGCCTCAGTCCCAGTCTTCCTTCATTCCTCTTCCTCACTCCCATCCACCTTCTCATCTCCTTAAACAAACCTGCAGACCAGGCATGGACACCCTTGCAGGTGCTACGATAGCTGAGTACTACACTAGTTAATACTCACCAGGTACTCACACAACGTTTCTACCCAGCTGTGAATGCAAGGACACATGATCGGGGATGTCTGATCACATATTTCACTGTCAAAATCATCCCCTCTCAGACCTGCTGCTCAAAGGTCAGGGCTGGAAGGGAGCTTAAAAGATCCTTCCCAAGCTGTCTGGGCACACTTCATGCCCCACAGATGTTTGTCTAACCTAAAATCAGAATTCTCTCCAGTGAACGAATTCTTGTGTTAAATTATCATTACTATTTTAATGCTGCTTCTCCAAATTTTCTGCCTAAATTTTTGGTCCTTCAGTTTAAGTTCCAGCCTCCAGTGCTGACTGGGTGAGGAAGGGCTCCCATGAAGAACATGGAAACCAGTCCTGTAATTAAAGATTACTATGTACTCAAGGAAAGAAAGCAAGATTGCATAGGTAACCTGAAATCCAGCAATTTCTACACTTTTGTGTATAGAAAAGTATATTTGTATATAGTGTGTCTATATATATTTGAATGTAGTATATTTGAGTTTAATTGAAATCAAAATAGTGTTTCCTTAGTACACAGTAACATACAACAGGGAATAACATATGTTGTGGGTATTTTTAAGATTTTAGAGATTTTTTGCTTTTCCTCAATATCTAACCTTTTACTCTGAAATATCTTAAAAGCTAACACAAAACCAGTCAAATAAGATGAAGCATTAGCATTGCTTAGCTTGAGTCTGGGAACTTAAAAGTAGACTTCTTTAAACAACAAACTACCTTTTCTACTGATGCAGAGTAGCCTGATCTAGTGGAAGGTGCTCCTGCCAATGGCAAAGAGGGTTGAAACTTGATGATCTTTAAGGTCCGTTCCAATCCAAACAATTCTACGATTCTATATAAATCAATCTTATAGCAGCAGTAGTTTATTTAAGCCAATTTTCAAGACACAAATTTTTGCAGACTACAAACTAAACTTTCTTTGTTTTTGTTGGTTTTGTGTCATGTGAAATGGCATAGTAGCAGTTGATGGGAAAGAAAAACTTTATTCCAAATGCATGTCCTCCTCTTTAGGATTCTCTGTGAAGACTCCAATTCCAAGAGGTGATAAATGATATTTAGCACTGGCCCGCATCAGTAGCTCTAGCTGTGCCGCGGCAGACTACTTTTTATCATTTTGACTACAGATGGAGGACATCCAGTTTTCTCTTCCGTATTAACTGAGAATATACAGTCCTGACCAAGAATGTGGACTGCGGAAGCTTTCCCACTTGCTGAAGAGGAATTAATTATCTAGTCCAGAGTACTGAAGGCACTGAGCAAAAAAGTGTGCCTTTTAATCTATTTCTCTTTCCTTGGAGTGTTTTAACACCTGCCATGCATCAGGAATCATTCACAAAATGCATAAAAAATAAAATACAAGAAAAACATCCACACATTTGTGCAATGTGCCTTACAGCACATTACAGACTTGTCAGACCGTTTTAAATATGGCATTTGGAATAGGTTGAATTAAGGGATGGGATCTAAAATGTCTGCATGAGGCATCTGAAAACATGCAGGGTGAAAACAGGCTGGTCACCGATACTTTAAGTGCACTTAAAAATAAGCCCTCATTCTGTCTTTCTGTATTTCTCTTTACACCAGGAAATTTAACTTGGGAGCACAGACACTCTGACATTTTGAAATTTAATTACAAATGAGATTCCCATCAGAAATGCAGCCCCATGAAAATAATCAGACACAATCAAATGCAAAAGGTGTGACCTAAAATATCAAAATAAAAATGTTGCAATGAACTCTCTTGGAGAGAACACAGTAGGAATTGGTCATCAGACCACAACTTGATAAGAGTAGCAGACAGCAAGTAAGCAAAGACACTGGATTGGAGAAACTGAGTAAAGGTGATGTAATGAGAGGAGATTAAATGTGGTCAAGTGTGGAAAAACCCCAGGGACATGGCAACAATGTTTCTGAAAGAGGGAATACAAATGAAAATTAAAAACATGATGAAACTTTTGATATACAGAGACACCTAAATGGCATTTTTATCTCAACAATTTCAAGAGGTTCTCCTTAAAGAAAGCCTAAAGCATATGTCTGAAAAGTAAGTGCAAACATTTGAAAACATGAAAGGAAAACGGTAACTCTCCTGCAGTATCGATCGGCCGGGCTGGGATTCCTGTGGGCAAATGTAGATATGCAGCTTTTACATCCCTGGTCCTGAGCTAGTTTCCTGAGCAAAGATAAGCTGGTACTTCTAAGATTCTACTTATCTCATCCTAAGGCAGACATCTGAAACAGGTCAGATGCATCACCCTGTAAAAATGTCAATGCATCTCCACTGGCCATACGGGGAAGTGTGCAAGAGCAGGTCAGCCTAAGATGTCCATATCGCACGCCTCTGAAATGATGTAAGTTGAACCCCACTCAAAGCAGCCATTGTTTTCATGTGAATGTTATGAAACCCTTGCTGACTTGTCCAGAAATGCAAACAGATTTTCATGGGGACTCACCCTGAGGGTTATTGACCGAGGTGGTTTCTGAGGAGGATCTTCGTGAAGCCTGTCTCCCAAAGATGCCAGAACACGCTTCCGGTGGCCAATCAAGCTAATTTTTAAGACCTGAAATAATATAAAAAATATATCATTAAAAGAGCACATGGCAGCCATTAAATGAAGATCCATTCAGATTGAAGTTATTTTCTCTTTAAACCTTTTAACGAATTAGTCCTCTAGACAGGCTGAACAGACAGGGAGCTGTGCGAGCCAAACAATCAGCAGAGAAAATGAGAGGTGAGATCAGAGGAAAAACACTGTAAAATGAGGGAAGAAACTAGAGCATGTATAGGTGTGGAAAACTGAAAAAAATAGACTCAGACATGAGTAGAAAGAAGAAACAAAAATGAAATGAAGAGAAGGCAGAAGAGCAGGAGGAAAAAAAGGGAAGGGGGTGAGAAGACTGGAGAAGGAAATGCAGAAGTGCATGCAAACAATGAATGATGAAGATTAAAGTGATTCATGGGATGGATGAGGAAAAGAGTGAGAAAGCCAGCGAATGCTTAGAGGAGGCAAGAAGGGAAAAAAGGAATTGCACAACGAGTAAAAATGTTACCACTTCAAAATCTATTCACCATGCCTTTCACGGTGCTGCTAGGAAAGGGTTAAACTGGAAGATTTGACAGAGGAGGAGGGAATAGTTGTGCTCAAAGTGACCTCGCAGCTGGGAATGCTAGAAATGTTGGTGTGGGAAAACTCCATTTCTTATGCCTAATGTTGTTCATTTTCTGCCTGTTTTGGGAAGTAGAATTCGTGTGGAAAGACAACATTCTCTCACAGACACAGGGGAAGCCTTATGTTACAGAGGGGCAGGAGCCCCTCCCTCCCCTCCCCTGCTGCTGGCTAGAACAGAGCCATGTCCCTGTCCCTCTGTCACCCAGTGTGGTTAGCAATGTAATGAAATAAACCTATTCTTTGCATTTCAGCTGTGGTTTGATGGTTGCCCTTGGTTACCTGTATGTGTAGACTCACACACACAGGTAATCTCCAAACATCTCCCACAGTTTGCATTGTCATGTAGAATCATCCTTGTGTAAGAAACACAGGGTGGACAAACTTTGCACTGGAGTTCTGCTACTTTTATCAGATGCAATGAAAAAAAATCTCTGTTGGATGGAAATGTGTTCATCAGTGGATACGTTCACACACCTCATGCTTGTCCAAATTCCAAGAACGCTGCCAAAAAGTTGCCCCAAATTTACTGCAACTACTCTTTATTTGTATTTCTCTGTGTCCCTGCCTGATACAAAACCACCGCTGCTCTCAGGAAAACAGGGAGGGTAGAAGCAGTGAGTTGGAAATTTTAAGTATTAGTGGAAAAACATCATGTTTCAATGCTATTCTTTAATGGCTACAATGGCTGTAGTGTAGAGTGTAAAGCAGCGCTAACTGTAGCAGCAAGCCTCTGCTCTGCAAACAGCAGTGTCCTTATGTAACTCCTCCAGACTGTACATGTGGTTTTATACTCCAGAGTGCCTCCATTCCCTCTCAGAAAACAGTACTTCCCACTATATTTAGGACCACCGTGTGTCAACACCCTTCAGTCGAGAGGAAGTTCTCGCTCAACCTAGAAAAAGTAATAGTCCCTAAAAAAACCTGGAAATGCTCCATCTTAAATGAACAACTACCTCAGCTTAAGCAGTAGCACTAAGAGCTACAATTCACGAGAACAAACAAAACCCAAACCCCAGCAACTCCCCTGCTCTTAGTTACAGTATCTCAAAATATGGTACAGCAACATGTTGTCATTATTCTGGTCTCCATGCCTATCCATCCATTATGCTGCCTACCCACGTGCACATGAATTCATCCGTGCTTTCTCTGTTAGATGTCTCTGTGTTATCTGATACTGTTGAACATCAATAACCTCTTTTCTGCCCACATCTCCAAAGTGATTGGCTATGATATGAAGCAGATGGAGGCCTTCCTCCAAGGGGCAGCTTACAGGGGTGTTGCAGACCCTGCAGCTCAGCAGCAGACACAAGCTGCAGTCCCACAAACCACCCTGCTAATGTGCTATCCTTTCAGTCTAAATCTAGAGAAGCACGAGTGAAGCTGAGATAATGCAGCACACAGAGAAATGCCTGAGGCATGCAGGAGACTTAGTTATGTATTCAGTCTACACTGAGTGTTAAACAGAAGGGTGCACAGTTTATCTCTCTATTTAACTATATGAAACACGTGAATGAACTACAGCTGCTTTAAGCATTACTCAAGCAATGCACTTCAGTGAACTCGCTTCCTTCATAATGCTTCCCCATCAACAAGATCATTTATCTAGAGATTTTTTAAGCCCAGCTGAAGTTCTTTGGGTTGTTTCAAGGTCCTCAGCACTCTGACTGCCTTATTAACTATATCAAAACACACAAAGTAATTGTCTTTGACTTCACAGAGCTACTGAACAACAGGAGAGAAAAGGACGTGAGTCTTGAGGGACTGCACACGTAAGAAATCAGCAGACGGGTCTCAATTATTTCAAAATTAAATTATTTCAAAAACTGTTCTCAGTTTGAAAGTAATACAAATCTTTAAACACCATAGGCACTGCTAAGCTTACTCCACATTGTTTTTCTATTACAATGGTGGTCACCCCAAATGTGAATGGGAGGGAGTTAACGATGCAACCTACAGAAACATATGGTCCTCAGGCAACAGGCAGCTGCATCCCAGTCTCATCTGGAGCACATACTCTGTTAACTGAAGACAGCTGTATTCTTCTGGAAATGACTCCCTAGCAATTTTCTTACTTGGAAAACCAGTTTCTCAACTTAGAAACGTAAAATACTGTTTTCTGATACACTTCTGTATCTGCGTTAAGAGGGTTTAACAAACATCCTGAAACTCTGGAAACTTGCCCTGTGATGGATTATCCTTGACAGTATTTATCAAAAATGTCAACTATCACAAATATAGGTCAACAGTGTGGAATGATACAGTTGCCTAAAGCATTACCATAGAAATGTGCTAATGTTGTGTATCAGGTAACCATTAGAAATCTTGCACTTACACAGCCCACAAGATAGCTTTCCTGGTATATAATTTCTATAAATCAGGTAACAATGAACCAACACTGAATAAGGACAGTCAGTACAGTGCACTCAAGTGTCATGCAGTGAGGCATTTTGTCGAATGGATTGTAGCCCACTTACTACACAACAATGAAATGAGCTTTGCAGTGTGGCTGCAGGAATCAGCAATAACGTCATCAAACTGTTCAGAGTAGCTCATGGCCCTCCACAGCCTGTTGTTTCATTACTGGGACAAAATGAAAGAAAAAAAACCCACTTACATGACATGCTGCTTTCCACACTGACAGCAGGATACCCAAGACAAAAATGATACTACTCCATTTCATGTATTTGATGTCGCAATACAATTAAATGAGAATGGCGCAAGTCATTTGTCCAAAGAACTGACACATGCACAAAATACGGAAGTATTTTTACTTCTGTACTCTGCAATGATTAGCATACAAAATGAAATTCCATTAGGAAATGTAAGAAATCCACAAATATAACCAATGTAACACTTTACATTTGTATCTCTGGCTTAGTTAACAGATGTTTCAAAAAACCACACGTAGCCCAATAACTCCCTGATGACTGTGTACGTGCAGATGCTGGAATTAACAAGTTATTCCACCTAAAAATGAGCATTATTTCTGCAACATTCTTCTGCCCGATCTTTTCTTCTAATTGAATAATAATATCCAATATTGTATTATTCTAATTTTTTTTCTGGAATATTACAAAGATTACTGAAATTCAAGACATCATTTATCTTTCTTTTGGAATAATCTGAAAAGTTACTGTTTGGGTTAAAATTAGTATCATAATAGCACAAGAGGTCTGGACTAAATGTGTAGCAGCAACTGGACTCTAGGAACCAGCTATGAAATGGAAAATTAAAGAGTGATCAGAACAGCGCTAGTGATTCTCTGGTAGCAGCATCAGGCACCAGAATTCAAGAAAAAATGGTAAATGCAAGCCAAAAAAGTGGGATCTTCCTATTTCTGCAAGAAAACAGTCCAAAACACTTGCTAAAATCAATATTATTTACCATTTTACTGCTGCTCATATTGGAATAAACTCCAAGCTATCTGGAATTACAGATGAAGGGATACAGTTGATTATTACCCCTTTCCTGCCACAACACTGCCCCACAGGGCTAATCCTAAAACACGGCAGGGCCCAGAATACCCAGGAAGCGAGCCCAGATCAACCGTACAGCTCACCTGACCAACAGGACTGGTTTATTTGAAAATCTGACAAAGGATTAAACAGACTTGTATAAATTTTCAGCATCAATTTTACAAATTCTATCCATAAAACTGCTGTCAGTGTTAACAGTTAAAACAAGCATACAAACAAAATCCACCAAACAAACAAAAATGGTCAAAACCCTCCATATTCCCCATACTGACCAAGATTACTTGACGTAATAATTGGTATATTTTGGAAGTTAAATAGGCCCGAGTCAGCTATGATACTTAAACTCAAAGAGGGCAGGTTTTGATTAGATATTAAAAAGAAATTCTTTACAGTGAGGGTGGTGAGGCACTGGAACAGGTTGCCCAGAGAAGCTGTGGGTGTCCCATCCCTAGAAGCGTTCAAGGCCAGGTTTGACAGGGCTCTGAGCAATCTAGTCTAGTGGCACGGGGTCCCCCACGGCACGGAGTTTGGAACCAAGTTGTCTTCAAGGTCCTTGAAGACAACTGTGACTGTCCAGTGGCTTTACCNGAGCAATCTGGTCTAGTGGCACAGGGTCCCCCACGGCAGGGAGTTTGGAACTAAGTTGTCTTCAAGGTCCCTTCCAACCCAAACCACTTTGTGATTCTGTGAATGCCCAGTGGCTTTACAAATACCAGACAAAGCCAAATCCAGTCAAACCATATGAGACTTCTATTGCATTTTTCACACGGGGATACTTTCTGCTCTTTCTCAGCACATGGGAACAGAGAAGCACCAAAGCACCCTGCTGGTCAGAGGCTTGCTGCAACTTCTCTGGGGTCCACAACTGCAGGGGAAGCAAGTGTTTGTTGTGCCTATGAAGACACTTGTAAGAGATTTATTATTTCATATCACAATGCTTTCATATCATAAGGTTATGAAATATGCATCACAATCCTCTGGAATTAATCACCCAACTGGAAACATTTGTCAGTTGTCTTGGTGACAGCATTTCACAAAAGCCGGCAGCTGTCTCCTAAGTCCCATTTCTATACGTTATCATGAGGAACTGATGTTTGTTTGGTCCTGCATCACTCAAATAAATAACTGAGATGCAGATTTACATTTAAGGGCATTGAGAAAACAAAGGCCAAGAGTCTCCTCCAAGTAAAGTTGCCATTGCCACCCCAGGTCAGATTGAGGCAGGTGAGAGTTCATCACTGTTTGTATGGGTTCTCAGGACAAACTTTGGTACTACCAAGGCTGCTGGATTGTTTGTCCTGACTTGGCCAGACAAGTCATTTTTGTCATTGAAGTGTCTTCCAAATTCTCATTAGTTTAAGAAATGGCTGACTGAAAATATAAGGTGCTAGTATTTTGGCTCCACTAAGGATAAAAATAGTAACTGTAATTTTGTGCTTGTAATCAATAAACATTAATATTTCAGTGAAAAAAAAATCCATTTAATATTTTCTTAAAAAAACCCAGGAAAATGCAGTGAAATAAGATCTGGCCAAAACCGATGCCTGGCCTCTTTACCTCCTGAGGATGTGTCTCAGGCTACATGCTGGATTGTTTTTTAAAAACAATTTTTAAATGAAAAAGTTAAATACATGGCGTCTTAAGAAATAAGTCACAGTTCAATCATTTTACAAGCCTCAGATGTAATGACAAATATTACATATGTGATTTTTATCACATTAGTCTCAAACTCCCATAAATCAGAAATCCTAAAGATCTATTATATATGCAAACACCAAGATTGTTACAATAATGATTACCTATTCTAAGAGACAAGGCTGAAAATATTATCTGTGTGAAAAAGGGCAAGCACTAAGCAGGACTGTACAAACAGGAAAACATTCCATTTTCAGAGAAAGCAAGCAGAAAAAATATTTAACAATTTGAAAGGTGGACCACATTCCCAAATTGTGTCCAAGAAGAGACTGCTCCCTCCACTGAGGACGTGCATTTCCACCTATGTGTTGAGCTAGTGATAGGCCCAGTTACTGGTTCAGATCAGATCTGAAGAACGTGTGCTCACAGAGACCAGGAGTACTTACTCCTTGAGGTCTTCAGTGTTAATCACATAGTACTACAAGAGAGCAATTGCAACACCAATATGTAATCCCATAATATTTTTCAGGATTACTTACACAGCAGATAAATTATAATTAAAGTTACTGGTACTACAACATATTTTATAATGAGCTAATAATTTATTTATCTATTTTTAATAGGCAATTATCAGCAAAGCACATTAATCTGTACACAAGCATGAAATACAGCTCATGTAATGAGAAATAAGAGATAAAAGTCTCTATAGAAAATTTTGATAGCTCTAAAATTGATCCTTTTTTTTCTGATTTTGATTCAATTTCATTGCAGACTTAATTCCAAGCAAAAGGAAAAAACCACAAACATTCAATCCCATTTAAAGAATGGGACAGTTTTCTACTAAATAAATAGGTGGGGTTTTTTTTAAGCTTTCTAATAACATAGAGTAATGAGAGTTTTTACAATATCAGAAGAAGCAAACAGCCATTCACTGCTTGGAGTAAAAATGCAGATTACTCTAGCTCACAGTCATAACCAAGGCTGTCATGAAAAGGTAAGCTCCGTAGTATGGGAATAGTATCAGTTAATTATAAAGATATAATTAGGATTGGAAATAAATTCTTTACATCTATATCATGCAATTATATAGCCCGATAAAAATTGCAGAAAAAATAGTGAAAAACCTAAGATGGTGTTAGGTATCTTCTAATACTAGAGTTTAATGAAAGTCCTTCTACCTTTTCTTGGTTTTTCTTTTAAATCATCAACATTCTTTAGATGTACAACGACTGCAGAAAGACTGTCGTCAACATGCAGAAAGAAAACCCAAACACTGGAGAGAAGAACCTGGACCGAGGATCAGAACTAGGGTTGTTAAGGAATGCTATTCAGCACACTTTCAGCCTCTTGGTATATTTGCCAGTTACCAGATGTATGCATGAAGACCTAATTACTTCTGCATCACAATTATTTCAGTTTAGTAAAACTCTTTTTCTGTACTGTAAAACATTCACATTAAAAGCATTGATTCCACTCCTGAACATCTAGTTCAAGCCAGGTCTATGCACAGAGGCTATGGTGTCATTCAGGCTGTGCTACCATAGAACCACAGAATCATGGAAATTTAAGTTGGAAAAGGCCCTTAAGGTCGCTGAGTCCAACCACAGAACTAAAACTGCCAGATCCAACACTAGGCTGTGTCCCTAAGTGCCACATCCACACATCTTTTAAATATCTCCAGGAATGGTGACTCCAACACTTCCCTGGGCAGCCTGTGCCAGTGGTTGACAACGCTTTTGGTGAAGAAATTTTTTCCCAATATCCAAACTAAACCTCCCCTGGTGCAGCTTGAGGTGATTTCCTTTTGTCCTGTCACTTGCAACTTGGGAGAAGAGGCCAACCCCCACCTGGCTACAGCCTCCTTTCAGGCAGTTGTAGAGAACAATAAGGTCCCCCCTGAGACTCCTTTTCTTCAGGCTGAACACCCCCAGCTCCCTCAGCCACTCCTCATCAGACCCGTGCTCCAGCCCCTTCCCCAGATCCATTGCCCTTCTCTGGACATGCTCCGGCATGCTATGAAGTGGTTCACACAGGACATACAGCAATCCAAAATACACTTATCCCTTACAGCAGCATAGATATCCCAGAGTTACTAACATGACAATGCATTTTTGTTCTACTGCTAACATTAATATTTACCCACTTTTTAAGGGGAAGTGTTGTAGAAGTATCACAATGATAAAAATCTACTACTATGAAGTGACAGCAAGATGCTAAGGCCACAACCCATCCCAATTCACTGCCAAAACACAGGCACGTTGCCCTGTAAATCTTATGTAAACTGTGTGGAACTGCTTCCTTAGAAGAAAGATCTGCAGAAAGAAATACCAGGGTTTTGTCCAACAGGAGGAGTTCTGGGCTGCAGAGTGGGAGCAGCTGCAGCAGAGCAACCTCCCAGGGATCTCACTCCTGGGAATCTATCCACTCCAAAAACGGACCTGGGAGGTGGGCAGGGAACAGCTCTCTGTAAGGCCAGCCTCTTATCTCCTTCATTCCTTGATCACAGAAATGCTAACATTGGCACAAGTATATGGGCTGGAAAGTACAGCCAGATACAGAGGAAAGAAGAAGGGCTGGAAATCTCATTTTCTGCAGCTGCTTGTGCATACAGCTGCACAAACCAAACATGAGATGAACACACTACAGTGAAACTGCAGCTTCTTTCACAATGGACCACCCAAAAGAAGAGGGCAGCTAGGATTAAAGAAAATGTAAAGAGTCATAAAGCAAATGCTTTAACAGAAACCATGGTCTATGAGCCCATGCATTCTAGTAATCAGCAGCTCCTGTCTTAACAGTAATGAGTGTGGACTCACCCTACTGCAGAGTGGCTGCTTAGCCTTGGCCATGCCAGTCATTGACAGCATTTGGCACGCTGGACGAAGCAAAACACATTTTGTGACATGTTGGTAATAGGCATCATTAACTTTATTTTTGGGTACCATGCGTTATGCCGTTCAGGAATGTCACCACGATTAAGATCTTAATTTCATTAATTTACAGGAAATATGCACCAACATACATGATGTGATGTTAAGAGGGTCCTCAATTACTGCTCGACCTGCACTGCAGTAACAGCCAGCTGACCAATTTCACCACTTTTCTTTCAGCAAGGACACTCCCTAGAAGAATAAACTTTGAATAACTGATAAACTCAGTACATGTTATGTTGTGACATACAACCTTAGCATAAAAATAATTAATAAAAGAATTCTCCATCTGATTACTTTTCCAGACATCTTTTACTATCTTGGTTTGTAATCTTTGCTCATTAAACAATTACTGAATTAAATGTCAGCCCCTCTCCCCAAGTTTCACACTCCCATCCACCTTCATCAACCTCATCTTTTTAACACCAAACGGAAGAAGCTACTGCAGACGTAAAAACTACAAATTCATCTTACCTTCAGCTATAGTAATCTACTGTTTTCTTTCAGGTAGTCTGATTGATCAGCCCACTTTAAATAAATTGAGAGAAATTTTGACTAACCTACATTCGGTTTGGATTGTGACGTTGCTTGCCAGATGCTTAACCCCAAATCTTGTACATTTTCCAAATACATGATATGGCTTTAAAAAAGCTATTAGTTCTCCCTTATATCCTGGCTTTGTTCATATCCTCAATGCTGTCACGACGGTATCAGTGATAGTCCTTATCTTAAAAAAAGGCAATGGCCACCATGGCAGAGCAGAATCATACATCACAGGCAGAGCCAGCATCATCCTGTACTTTGACTCTTAATCTGTGAGGAGGAAGCACCGTGGGTGGGAAAGAACAGGCTCTATAAGCACAGCAGGATGGCTGGATTAACTCTGCCAGGGGCAGCAAGGGGACAGCAAAAGCATTTCTCAAAATATCTTTTTCTTTCATGCTTTGAGGTAAGAGCAGGAAGGGATACCGTCAAAAAGTGGGGTTACAAAAGGATACAAATAAAGTGGCAAAATTATTCATCTATCAATAGCTTAAGTAAGTTCTTCCCATGTGGCTTTAAGCAACACAACGAATTCCAACAGAAAAGATTATTGTCTGCGTGATTTGAGAGAAATTGAAACCACAAGGCCGTTCAGATCATACACATTTTCTTATGCAGATTCCTTCATTAAACATTCAACATTAGTCTGGTTTAAGGAAGAAACATTTTTGCACGTAACCAAATTAGAACAAAGCAAGCTGTACTGAAGAACTCTCCAAACACAAAGCTGATTTTGTACTATGGTAAAAAAAAGGAAAAAAAAGAGAAACCAAACTTCATATTAACAGTGAAAACTGGCGAAGTTTTGGTCATCTCAAACTTCTTGTCCTTAAAGTTATTTTATAAATGAAAAGGACTATAGATGTATGTTTTTGAATCCGCAGTTTGGGCAGATCCATTATTAATGAAGCATTCTGGCAAAACCCACCAGTGAATGGGTTGTCACGGGAAAGGCTTTCTTGCTATAAATTCTATCTGAATTTTCTCAGTGAGAAGGGCTGTACAGGACTGACTCCTCGTACAGGGTAGTGCAGCATGTGTTCTACACCTCCACTCTTTCTACTTTTTCTCTTCAGTCTTATTAAAAGTTCCTGAAAAAGGAAGGTTCTTTTCAAAGGGAGGATAAACCTCATCTCCATGGCTCAGGCTTTGATTTTCTTGTTCTTTATCTCAACCCCACCCAACCCATACAATAAAGTCAAAAGAAGGAAAGACATTTCCAAGGATTCTATTCCTCACTTTTCCCATCAGTAGCAGTAACACTTGCAGGTCCTTATTTTGCAGTGTTACATGAGGGGATATTTGGACCTCCACGAAACCAAAATGACTTACCAAACCTGTGATTTCAGCAAACTGCAGGACAGTTGTCCCATGTTGCAATAAGTCAGAGGCCCTGAATCACATCTATAATGATTTCCAAACCACACTGAATGTTGTCAATAATCTCCCCAATCTCTAGTTATATCTTTTTATAATTCTAAATATTGTAATTCAGTAAATATCTTGACAGTGCTAGCTTAAATTTAGCACTGTTAGCTTAACAGTTGGACTCGACCATCTTAGAGGTCTTTTCCCACCTAAATGATCCTATTATTATAAATACCCTTAACCCAACAACTAACCCCTCTGATTCTTGAATTATGGTTTTTATTAATATTTTACCTAAATGGCCACTTCTATATCTCTTGTTCTGTCCTCACTGTTATTTCATCATTATGAAGAGTTTTATTTTCTTCTGCAAGTCATTTATTGTAACATACATACAATTTTGCAAAACTCTCCTACCAAGAAAAGAGATTTGTTTTCTTTTCCTAGTTTGAGTGGACATAAAGAATGCAATGTATAAGTGCATTTTCCCAGGTGAAATATGAAGGGAAACGCGCTATGGGAAAGAAACTTACAAGTTTTTATACACACTTCTCTTGCTACTATGCACAATATTCATATATCACTGTCCTTTTTTGTGTTCTGTTGCTGACTGATGTTCAGACAAATATCCAGTAGCTCTAGTCCTCCTGCCCAAATTATTCCCCCGTAGTGCTGTTCAGTGATATACTCAGAGCTCATTATATTCTTTCATGTGATCTGTACTTTCAAAATAAATCACTTTCACATTTCTTCAATTAAATCTTATATAACCGATTCAGCCCATTTATGCATTATGAAGATCATACTCTATTTTAATCCTATTTTACAAATGTTACTACAATGTTCAATAATCACCCTTCAGATCCAAAATAATGCCATGAAAATCCACATTTGTTTGGGATGACAAGTTTTGCTATAGCAAAAAAAAGAGATTAGTTTACATGTACATTTATATCTCTTAATTTATAGCATTAGGTATAATAGCCAGAGGCATTATTGTGAAGCCAATTAAGTTTCTATATCATCTTGTCACAAACGTGCGCCAAAGTACAGATCACATTAACTCACTATAACATAAGAAATCCTGTCATGAACATTTTACGCCAAATCACCACATGAGCTGTGATTAATAATGAATCAGAAGAGTAGATTTATATCAATAACAAGCAAAGAGAAAAAAAAACTCTTATTATGGACAATTAGATGATAAAGTAACCTACATATTTGCTAAGTTCTAATATGTAGCCACCTGGGGTATCTTCACATGACTTACTTAAAATGTATTTCTGAGTTGTACTAGAGAATTAAATAACAATTTGGCTTTTCAAATTAGTCAGTAAGCCTAAATTTAGTCACTGTTAAATATAGTTTTAGAAAGTGTACTATTCAAGCATGCATCTCATTTATGTGGGTTTTTTAATTCTTCCTGTGTTTGTGATCCAGATCTGGATCCAGAAAAGTGTAAGCCTTTTCTCATTTTAAGAATCTTGACATTTAAACTTACTTGTTTCTGCTGCAATAAGAACCTTTGAATCATAAACTATTTTCCATTCATATTTTGTGTCCACAGTTTCTTCTCAAACAGATTTTTCACAGATACTAAACTGCATAAGTGAACCAAATTTCTGAACAGAATCGCAAGGAAATGACTGCATTGAATTTCAAATATGCTTTTGAAATGTTGTATTATATTTCTGCATTAAACCCACAGGCTAACTTAGCAGTGGACAACTTCTTAATTTTCAGGAACTTTTGCTGTGTTTCACCCTAAACTTGGTCCAGTGATGTTTCAGGAATGAGCACTGATCGCAAGGAATTTACCAAGCACTGATGTTCCCACTGAGCCCTGGGAGCTGGGTGCCCTCCCTGGCTATGGGCCCAAAGGACAGAACTAGCACAGAGTGGTGCAGGCAGGTTTTTCCCATCAAAGCATATCATGGATGGACTGAGAAAAATTATCCAGATTCTTCACACTTGAAGATTTAGAATTATATGTAAAATTAGCAAAACATTTTAAAATCATAGAACCATAGAATAGAACCAAACCAAAGTTGAGTTGGAAGAGACCCATCAGGATCATCGAGTCCAACTCATAGCCCTGCACAGAACCATCCCCAAGAGTCACACCATGTGCCTGAGAGTATTGTCCAAATGTTTCTTGATTTCTGTCAGGCTGGTGCTGTGACCAGTTCCATGGGGAGCCTGTTCCAGTGCCCAACCACTCTCTGGGTGAAAAGAAAACACTGAATGTACCGGCTCTTCAGAATTGCTCAGGATATGAAAATGTGTATTTCCATTTGGAAAACAGAGAGAGCAGAGCACAGTGCACTGACTAGCTCCCTGAAATTCCAAGATTGTTCCTAGACAACAGCTCTCTGCTGGCAGAGCCTCCTGGGGACTGACACAGAAGCTCCAGTTCAAAACCAGGATGCTAGTAGGCTTAGGGATGGAGGAGTTTGAAGCACAGTGGAATGCTACAGTGCACAAATTTTCCTACCATCACCCCGGCATGCCCCTTTCTGCTTGGAGCTGCTTTGCTGCCATCCTGCACCTCCACTGTTGCCAAGAGGGTCATGCTGAATGCACTGCTCCATGCTTCATCTCTGGCTTCACCTCAGGCATCATCGAATGCTCTCATCTTCACAGAGAGCTAGGACTGTAGAACATTACAATCTGCATTTGTCTTACAGACTAGTGGGAAATAAGACCTTGTACAGGCCAGGGACGCTTCCGCATCCATGCTCAGGGCAAGCAAACAAACAACAAAACACCATGTGTGAATCATAAATGAAAAGATGGTGAGAGACACCATGAGTTACAACTAAGTGCTAACTGTACATGGAGTTATATCTGTTGAGAACTTAAAATGCAAATGTTAGGTTTTGTTAATCTGTTTCTTAACTGCAGATACAACCAACGCAAGCTCCTGAAATAATAAGGCAAAATGAGAATTTGGAACCTACGAGAGATAAAATCAGTGCCAGAATTTTAAGAGGATGAATAACAGAGGAGAAGAATAGGAAGAACAGAAAATGGGTCATTATAGTAATCAGATGAGAAGTAGCTAATGGAAGGATTAACATTTTACAATAAAATTAAAAAGCAACTATTTAAAGGATATCAGTAGGTGACATCAGAAGGCACTTGTCATACTCAGAGTAGATTATTTTATCTGTCTCTTCTGGCTGTTTAGGTAACTTTCCTATTTTCTTTGCAAATTTGGCTTCCCTCCCTCTCTGTCAACCTTCTCCCTCTCTCTCTTTACATCTTATTTTCAGCTCAACAGACCCCGAATTTCTTTTCCCTTGCTGCTTTCCTCTAGGTCTCCTTTATTTATTTACCACCCATCACTCATCACCCAGCTCAGCAATTTATCTGCACTTGCAACCATATTCCCACCTCATCCCACCGACCACTGCAGAGGCGACAGGGAGAAATGACAGCAAAAGAATAAGCAAAAACTGCCGACCAATGAATAAGGCAAAAAGTCCATGGAAACATGGGAAGGAAGCAGTTGGATTAATGATAAAATCAGATTTGATTTAATGGCACCTGCTCTCCTCCATAAGTAGTGAAATAACCATGTAATGAACATTTTTAATGTATAGTTAATGTCTATTATATACGTTATTTACAGGATAACCAATCAGGGTTGCAGAAAAAGACCACTTCATTCTTCAGCAATCTCTGTCCTTATTTCATGACTCTAGGATACCGTGCAAATGAACAGAACAAACACCCACATGCGTTTCTATTCTTTCATGGTCTGTGCAGTCTTCTGTACAAGTGGTGCTGCAAGGAGAACTGCAACCCACCCCCCTCATCAGCTGTGACCTAGGACGACTGAGTTTACTACCACACATAGTATGATTGCTTAATTCTTTTTTGAGACAAAACGTAGAGAGAACACACTGTTTTATCAACAGGAAGAACTTTGCAGACTGGCTGGCTATTCAACAGCATTTTGAAGAAAAAACTGATTTTGTGAACATGGGCTCCTGCTATTTGTATAAAATTGTGCACCTAATTTTTAGCTATTTAAAATCCCATGAAACCTCCTCACCAGGATACATTTTCTTACTGTCAAACCAAAAACTATTATTCTGTCATGATGCAAGAAATACTTAAGAAAATATAAAAATCTAGTCCTGTATGTGTGTTACCATTGTATCATTTTGATAAAAAATTTCATAAGCCTCCGGGAACAGGCATGTATGTTAAAATCATTTAGGGTCATCTTTAGTAATCTACAAGCTTCAGTGGTTCAGAATTTCATATTTTTAAGAAAATGTGGCATGTGTTTGTATAAGCAAGTTTCACCCCTCATTATCCATCTCCCTCCTACACCTTTCTAGTATAAAAACCCCTTCTGCTTGCTGACAGAATACTAATTTGGCTTCATTTAAATGCTAAAGCAATGTAGTCCAGCTATCTCATTTAAAACATGTGTAAAGCTGTGAAACAATTGTCAAGCACAACGAAGAGTGTCTACCATAAGATTTGCAGGGAATTATTTTTCAATAAGCACTCAAAAGCTGAAAGCTTATACTAGCCATCTTTTTCTTTTTCCACATATATCTCTTAAAATCAGGGACAAGAAAAGGGTAGTATTTACCTCATAGCTCACCACTTCATATGACCTCTTAAGATTAAAGGCCAGGTGATGTATATCCAGAATACATATATCTATCTATATCTATCTGTATAGACATAGATAGATATAGATATAGGTTTCTCTTTGTGCAAGGGCAGTCACTTATTCTTTTAACTTCAACCACATTTTTATTCTGTGTGTGTGATAAGAAAATGTGCATTAACAAAGCCTGCATAAAAAATAAATTGAGGGCAGGAAGAATTTCCATATATGAAGGGTACAAAAACTCTAAATACAAAGCACTCTATGGACAAGACCTGGGCTGGTGTCCCTCAAAGATACCTTCCAGTGACCTGTATTGACAAATCTCTCAGACCACCCTCCTCATAAAGGCATAGTTTTAAGGCATAAAATGGAAAGTATAATGAATCTTGCTTTGGCATGATTCACTGAGTTGATTCCAAACACTTGGTGTGCAAGTATGTGGGGTTTAAATAAATACACCCACTCTTAAGTAAAAATGCGTGATGTGTGTTACCGTCTTTGTACACACACAATGGCTAGAAAGGAGGAAAGAAAAATGTTCAAGAGATCCTTCATACTACTGCAGCAGAGCCAGCCACAACATGCCTGAGAAACAGAGACCACCAAAGCCTGGATTTGAGCAGAATCAATCTGCTCCAGGTCAGAGCAAACTGGGAGCTAAGCCTCATATTTCTGGGGTACACAACTGAGGAATTACTCATTCAGATGTTCTCACAGAGGCTCACACAATCTATTAAGTTCAAAATCAAGGCGGCTTCCCCCACCCCAAACAAAAATGCAGACCCAAGCCACCATGCTAAAATGTTCCTCACAACAGCAGAGAACATACACGAACAAGTGAGATAGCAAAACCTGATAAAATTTACAACTGAGAATAGGATGAGATGAAAAAATCTTTTCTCCCTAAACTCTCTAATTCCTGAAAGGTTAAAAAAACTCCAGAGATTTATCAGCAAAAGAGTCACTAGTAAAAATAATTTCTTTCAGAGGGAAAATATAACTTTTGTTGTGCAGATTGCAAGAAGATGAGAACTATTGTTGGACACATCTGTATTTCTAGATATAATAATCTCATTTATAGTTCAGTATTTTAAAGAAAAAAAAATGTGGAAGACCTGATTGCAGTTCTAAACCTTTGTGCAACAACACTAATGCAAGACTGACTTAAGAAGCTGACCCATATACTGAAAAATAGGATCTAAAATTAAATGGGAGAATGTACATCATTATTTTTACTTAGCTCAAAGTTGTACAGCTAAATCTCTGTGCAGCAAACTGAAAAGTTATATATACACTGCAGATTATTATGCACTCAGTGAACACACATTTAAATAATTTTTGCTATGTTAGTGGCATTGAATTTTTCATGCATTTTAAAGTTGGATAAATGGTTAAGAAAATAATTCAATACGTCAGGCATTTAATTAACTTAAATATTAACAACAAAACCCTCCAAGCAGAATCAAAATGCCTTTTTTTTTTTTTTTGCCCTTGCCTGTGGACCCATGTACTTTTTCCAGGGCAGGAGAACCCAGTGAGAAGGCTTTTCAGCTTGCTGGAAGTACCAGCGTGCTGGACATCTGGGGCTGCACAACTTATACTCCCTGTAGAAACTGCGCATGTTTAGATCTGAGCTAACACTTTATCTTTTGTCTAGATTTACACTCATGTTCTTGGTCCGAGGCGCCCTGTTCCCAAAGAAATCTTTGCTTTGTAAGAATTTCTGAATGTACACTCAGTATCAGCTTGACACTGGTTAATAACAAAGCATACATGCACTACAACTTTGAAAGTATCTAAAATATTTTCCACAAGTTTATAAATTAACTGCCTGCAATGATCTAATGCCAGTGAAAGATTCTCTTTCAAACATCATGTCTTGGTAACAAGGATGAGAATCTGGTTTTCTTGATGTCAATGTCAAAACACCATTGACTGGAATGAAGCCAGTATCTCGCTTGGACATGCTGTACTCCAGTAAAATAGGGATTACACTGCACTGCAGAACTGAAAAGGATAGGTACAGCTAAAATGAAATGGTAGAATGAAAGCTGACTGTGTAAAAATAGTATTTTCGTATTCAGCAGACCCACCCTACAAATATATTCAATCTCATAGCTGCTTATACTCAGAGCTAGAGAAACACCCTAGGATTACTTTTAATCTCGATTTCAGAGATGGCACAGTTATGGTGAGAGTAAGCAGATCCTGTATATTGTCTTTCACTCTCATGATTTCATCACAAGCCTCAACAAAGTCTATCTTCTTCCCAAAATCACAAACTTTTGAATCTCAGCTTTTGTTAGGAAGACAAATGCACAAGTCCCACGATTGCATAGACAGTTTTGAATTATGACTTTTGTTTTCTTATGATATTTCAAGCCCTGAGGTTGCCTAGTTTTTCATCATGTAGATAATCACTAATTAAAGGACAACTGAATTTCCAAATTCTACACACAGGAACAGTCTGCCCATGCTGCAGCAGCCCTACTGTAAATTGCCACCTTACTACTGTACAGGGGCAAGAAAGAAGCTTTACAGACACCAAATTAGACTTTCACGCCACATGCGTATTCTAGTTAAGAGAAACCTCTCATTTCCAAACTTGACAACCTTTTCCTTGTGGTTCATAAGACAAAATGAACAGGGCACTTTGTTACCCTTCCCTAAAACTTCAGCTTTTCACAACACTGGGTTGTCAACAATTCTAACTTTCACTGAAGTAAAAGGAATTTACAGTCTCTGAGGGATGCAAAGAAAAGCTTGGGCTCGAGTGTAATCAAACTACAAAACCCCAAAACTCTATACAAAGATGAGAGAAGTTGTATGACGATATCTCTCCCTGACTGTGTTTTGTGAAGACCTCTGTTGAGACTCAGGTGTAAAGGACACTTCTGTTAGTGCTAATCCCCTCCTGCCCACCCACTGATTCAGTGTGTAAAACTCAGGCAGATCTGAGACAAGCTGGGGGCATCCTGCAGTTTTGACTTGTTTCTCCCTCCTCTTCAGGAACTTTGCCCAGGAGGTTGGTGCTAAGAGCCACGGATCAGCTCATCCCAGTCACAACATTAGTGATATGCTAGGATAAGATGCAGATGTTAGCAACTTTTACTAATAGCTGCTCTTGATCTGTATTGTCAACTCAACTTTTCCAGACTATTCTGTTAACACCCATGTTTTACTACAGCAGAAGCTTACAAGGATCTTGAGTCTCAAGAAGAATGATACCTTTGGTGAAATGAAGAGAACTGGATCCTTCCTATATACCATCCTATATACCATCCTATTTGGTAAAATTTGTCCTTGCTTCTCAGGCATCCAGGACTTCTATCACTCCATGGTAAAGTATAAGAGTAGACATGGGCCATCAAGATGAAATGAAAAAGGGCAGTAAACTGAACATCAAATGAGTTTGGAACTGGAGAGCAGGGAGCAAAGTACAAGTGCTCAGACATGGCCTCCTGCTTCACTAGATAAATAAGAATAGGGTAGAGCAAGGTGATTTAAGAGGAAAAATATATGACACAGTATGTTTTATTTCACAGCATGCTAAAAAATGATTAAAGAAATGTGAAGAGAATAAAAGACTTGCTCTTTGAGCTTTACTTTCAAATACAGCAGTGTAACACAGAACCATTCTGATATGTGGCTGTATGCATCACTTCTACGTCTATTATCCAGCTTCCTAGAAAAATGAAATCCAAACCTACACATCTTATCTTATAACAGCAGCGCAGGTTTTGTACAGCGAGAGCTTATGAATGGTAAAACACAAATTTAGCACAGTGAAAAACACAGTCCAAGATCAGGGGTCTATTCTCTTCTCATTGCTTTTATACACTTCCAGTTCTGGAAAGTTACGTAGAAGCATTAGGAGTAGAATAGACTACTGTGAAATGAGCTCACAAATTAAATTAAGAGGGAGAGAGCAATGAAAAACTGAATCCCCTGAGCCAGAAGAATGCCATGCTAGAGTGTCACAGAAGGATATACAATATGTGCTTCTATGCACCCACTTTGCAGCAGACCCATGTAATTTATTAACCTGACAGCAATGCCATACATACCCACAGGCTCTTCCTAACCTCCCTCCTGCCCATCAGCATGCTTCCACAGAGAACTGCCAAGGAGACTGACACAATGAAAATGCAGTGGTTTGGCTGCTTTTCAAGCTTCTATAAACCCTGGAGACATAAGGATTACTTATTATTAGCAATTAAGAAATTTAATCCACTATCCTACATTGCATATGATCAAGTTTTATTGTATTCTAGTGAGTCTTATCATAGTACAAACATCAAGCTACAAGCCCATTTTTTAATGCATTGACTTTAATTTTATATAGAGTCAACCTTCCCTGTTGCAATGTGGTCTCTTCTGTATTGATGATGAGAATGTAGCTCTTGAGTCTTTGAATAATGCAAGTGTATGTTTCTATCAGTGCAGAGGGGAAAAAATACTAACTTGATTTCTCTTTCCTATTTTCTTCTGAACAAATGTGAACCTGAAGCACATGTGGATTAACTGAAAAATTTGAGGCCGCAGGTGAAACTTGGCATACTAATAGGAATGGAAACCACATCCTCTAAATCCTAACACCATGCCTTATTCATAAAATCATCCTGGCTGTACTTGCTGTATCCACACAATCAGAATGGGTGAAATAAGACCATGAAAAAACATTTACTGTGTATGCCGTCTGGCCAGGCACTGTAAGAAGTGATTCAGAGTCTTCACTCTTTGCAAGCCTAAAATCAGATTTACCATGCTATTTTCTTATAGTGGTCTTTGTTCTCCTTAACTAACGATGATATTTATGAAGATAACAACATTCTTTCTCATGGACTGCTAGATTAAATGAAAAATTATTACGGCTATATAAGAGACATTGCATTTACTGATCAAAAATATAAAGAAAATCCCAATCAAGGATTGCCAAACATTAATCCTTGTAAAAAGGTAAAATATCTGATTAAAAACATGTGAGACAGCAAAAGTGAATTTCTAATGTCACCACCTCTATCACACCACTCCACTGCCTTCCATCCCAGACAGAAGGCATATTTATCTGCCTTCCCAGCACATACACCGAGGAACTTTCCCACAAACAGTGGCATTCTGCTCAATCCAGCTCCCATGTGGCCCAGGCTTTTTTCCTGGGCAGAAGACGAGAGCACCAGGTGCTGCTGGTGGTTCTCATCAGTCAGGGTGCACTATCACAGCGAGAAGAGCAGTGTGAGAAGTCATCTGTAACTGAGTGCTTTTACTTAAGCCAATATGCCATTCATCACACAGTGACTTGTTTTGAAGAGGCAACTGGTGACTGACCAGTACCACCAGGAGCAGAAATAACAGCGCATTTTCCTATGGATTTTCATGTATGCCTCCACAATCCTTCCCTTGGCCCATGGCACAACTCCTCCTTTCTCTGTATCTCTTTCTCTGTACTATTTTCAGCTTCCTCCATCCTCACTGTAATTTCAGCTTCCCACCATGGCTCTACTACTTAAATGCATTTTTCCCACCCTCAGCAGTGCAAGCCACAATATCCTTGCCACAACAAGCATATTAGAAGGGTTCCATCTACTCACTTCCATGAAAGTTGTGGGAACTTAGTACCTCTGAAAGAAACTGTTCTTCCAGCTCAAACGCCCAATCAGTTTGAAAGACCAACGGAATCATTGCAAGACCATACTTCTTTAGGTTAAAAAGTATTCTCCAAAAGGAAACTTTAATGAAGTAAATCAGTGACCACAAATGCTAACATAGATGTCTTTTAATAATACCGTTCAGAGCAATAACATCAAATCTTCTTTCTTATGTAACTTCACATAACTAGTTATTTAATTACTGTTCACCTCATCAAATAAAAGGATCGTGCTACTCTTAATATTCTTTTGCTTATAACAGAAAAGTTAAAGCACTCCAAATCTAGATTCAATTCTGTTCTTCTGCAACGCTAAACACAAGTCAGCAAAACAAACCTAGGCTGTGCTCTCGTGTTTACTTAAATGACATGACGTTCACGTAGAGTGAATGTCAATCCATGCTCCTGTCAGAACAGTGATTAATTAAGCAACTGTCTTCAGTGATTCCTCTCACCTGAGCATGCACGTCCAGAATTTATACCAGCATTCGTTTGACACAGATTGGAAAGAGAGATCTGATGCTTAGGAAGAGCAAGGATCAGATTGATTTCTGAGCTTACAACACATCTACACTAACCTATTAAAATATTTTGAAATTAGAAAAATTCCAGTTCTTTGATGATTCCTCCACAAAGGAAAGCATTTTTACCAAAATAGCCATACAGGTGATCGTCTGTTCAGTGAAGAACCAAGTCGTCAACCTGGTTGTTCAAATAACAAAAACATCAGGCAGGCAAATGTCCTCTGTCAGTCTCATTATTACTACTGGGGAATTTTAAACAGCAGTGTAATGAAACACAAAGCTCACTAAATCCGAGGAGTTAAGGAAGTCCTACAGTCCACATCAGTATGCCCCTGACGGTGATGACCCAAGGGTTCTCTAGAAGATCCCACAGCCAAAATAAATCAACACCTAATCCCTAACACCAGAGTCCTAACACACTGCAGCTAGGTGCTGTCAGAAGAGGTGAAAGTGAGGTGAGGATGGTCAGGCAGGCAGTGACCAACCCTGGATGTATGTTTCCTTAATGCACAACCTTCACTTGATAGGACATGAAAATGTAAAAAAAATTATTTCCTCTTAACTTTAAGATAACAAAATTGTATTTACTGAAGGCCTTATCCAGCAGTGGCTCCAAATGCCTTCTCCTTTTGATGATCTACAGAAGAGAACCATCCTTATTTGTCCTTTTGACTCATACTGAAGCATAATTGCTGCTCTTTTTTTATTGCAGCACCCATTTTCTCTCATTTGTCCGGTTTTCCTTTTATTTCTTTTGATCTTCTACATTCATAGATATAGAAACAGCTTCCTAAATTTTATTCTTTTAAATTTTGTTGTGTTTTGGCTTTTTATTCTTTTTTGCAACTTTTCAGGAAAGCCAGATACTGTGAGAGTGCCATTTTGCCTCATTTTATTTACTCATTGTTTGTGCTGAAATGGAAGCCAAAATATCAGGAATACTTTAGTTCTTAAGACACTGTCCAAGCCTACAGCTATTTACTTATGAAATGATTATGTCGATGACTGTGTTAGAAGTCATTAGAGGTCTAAGGGAAATGCCAAGTGTGATACAATACAAAAATTACAACAAGCTGCAATGTTACCCACAGCTCCAAATACTTCTTAGCACAGGTGAGGCACATTGAGATAAACTTTGCTATCTCTTCTATCCTGGTTTTGCCTGCCCATCAACTACCCCTTGTAGATTAATCTTGTTCTCCATTACAGACTGATAAATGCCCCATTTTATTTAAATGAAACAGGATCTTGCTTTGCAAAAAAAAACCCCAAACAAACCAATGAAATAGAATGATCAGGACTAAAGATAATAGCCTTTTTAAAGGTAAAACCACCAGGGTGAGAAAATCTGTATGAGTGGAGTGGAGGGAAACTGCAGCTTTCTGGAGCAGTATGTGAATATCTGGAATCAAAGTTGAAAGTCTAACAGGTAATCTTGTGGGTTAAAAAGATTTGCAGCTGCTAAAAATTGATTGACTGGGAAAAAAGTCAATGTTTACCCTAAAAATAGCAGAAATATACATGTGATTTATTATTAAACTTCAGTCCTTGCAAGAAGGAAAGGAGACAAAAATTTAGGCAAGGGTGACTCAAATTGAAGCAGAGGGCCAGGCACTGATCTTTTGTCTCTGGTGACAGGACACAAGGGAACTGCATGAAGCTGATTTAGGAAAGGTTCATGTTAGATATCAGGAAAAAGGTTTTTCACCCAGAGGGTGGTTGGGCACTGGAGCAGGCTCCCCAGGGCAGTGGTCACAGCACCAGCCTGACAGAGTTCAAGGAGCCTTTGGACAATGCTCTCAGGTACATGGTGTGACTCTTGGGGATATGCAGGGCCAGGAGCTGGACTTCGATGATCCATGTGGGTCCCTTCCTACTGAGGATATTCTAGGATTCTATGAATCATACTAAAAAAATGTTCAGCCATACCACATTCACTAATCTGGCTAATGCTGAAGACAACTTTCTTCTGAGTCAATATGGCTTCCACCACCCTGAAAGACCAGCTGTTCTGCTTCAGCATGACAACAGAAATCCTCCTCCACGTACTCCAACAGCCTTCCTGCATCCATGAACACTAGTGAGACCTGGTCAGTATATCTCACATAAGGGGCAGGGATGAAGGTGCTTACCTGGCTAAGAGTAACCTGACCTAAGAGGAGCAAGCATCAAGTCAATGGGGACTCCACTAGGTCTGTATATGCTTCCCTCTCACAAATAGCAGCAAAACTGAACAAGATGAACAGCAGTGACATTTTGGTCATGGATACAGCATCCAGCACCACCTAGTCAGTCACTGTGCCAGCAGTGGTAGCAGGGGGCACTAGCATTTACACTGAAGGCAACTGTGACCATTCCTCTGAATTTCCAGACTTGTGTGAGAAAGGAGGCAGTGGAGTGGCCTGGAGGCCACCTGCTGGTCTTCGTGGAGGCAGAACCGAGATGGCAGCCTGCCACAGGAAAGGAGCCAGCTTCTGCCCTGGTGACTGGCAGGTTTGGCCTTCATCCCTGGAGGGAAATGTAATGCTGCTGAAAAAGCAAGCCGGTCTGTGAAAGGCCAAAAAAACTGTGAATGGACAATTATAGCTACACCTTATAAACCCCCTTATTTTTGCACCACTTTACTACTTGTTTTGTATCTGAAAGAACCCATTTTAAGACACTAAATAAATGATGCAGATTCTGGTGCTTTACTAAACAACTGGACATTCTTAGTAATTAAGCATTTATTCTACACAGTAGAAGGAAATATTCTAATGAACTGATTATATATTTTTTCCATGGCATGAAGCACATAAAAATAAGCAATTTCAATAATCATTGTTACTGCTCCAGTATATATTAATATATTTCAGATAAATCGTTGCCTCCACTATCAACTCAGCTACTGCTCCTGCAAATAAAGCAATACCTTGTTACCTAGCAACAAAGCTAGTCCTTGCTATGCTGCAAAAAATACATAAAAAAGGAAATATATATATTTATATATTCCCTTCATTTCATGTTGAGAGAACATCCATAAAGAACAAAGAATAATCCACTCAAATGCCCTCAAATTCAATATTTAAATAAAATGTTTGATCATCCACATTTCATGAGTCTTTTCAGAAGCTCACTCTAGATTAAACATGCATAACCTCTCGCTGACAATATAATGTTCTTGCTATGTATTTTTTGGAATATTTTAATGCATACATAAGTACACAACCACAACACATATAAGTCGTGACAGGCTCTTAATGCTATATCTGATCTGTAACAGAATAGGAAAAGGTATCACAGGGCTTGTTTAAAGTTCATTTGCTTATGCTAAATCAGTTCCTGTCCCATTTAACATAGCAGTGCCTAGTATCGCCTTTTACTGATGCAGTATCTCTTTACAGGGTGCTGTCATTCGTACAAATCGTTCCTTGTGTTGCATTAAAAAAAAAAAAAAAGTACTAAAATTGCCCTACTACTTTGTTGCTTTATGTTTCATGTCTGTTTCTGACAGATTGCCAACTCTGTGTGGTCCAACCAAATAACAGTAGCTCAGGAGTCCTACTTATGTGGATGAGCTACAGAGCTGGGCAATGTGAAAATCTGACATCAGCCTCTGACCTCTGTGGTTACCAATGTGTGTATGGTCCATGCTTTACTCAGAGCTGAAAGAGGCAGCCCAAGGATTCATGGCCCCACGATCGCAAAGTATGAAGAGAGATCCTTCCCTGTGACAAGGAGTGCAATTAAGCTTGTGCAACAGACAGAACATGAAGTCATGAAAATCACTGTCCTGAAGGCCTACAGTTTCATTAGTAGGTTCTTACATTCAATATTGTCTAGGTCATCACATTGCCCCCAGATACAACATGAGATACATCTTAAGATAAAGCAAATTTCACTTCAGATTTAGTGGCTAATCACATGCCACTACTTCTAATCAAAAAATAGAAGATCACTGAACACCACACAAAAATTTTGAATGTTGCTTTTGGTAGCCGTACATATAGGGAAAGCAGTCCTGAAACATTCTGTTAATGTTCTCTGGAAACTTTTTGAAGTCACCTATCTCTTAGCATGCAAGGATATTGGCTCAGTTAATCACAGCACAAAGGTATACACAGTCTATATCATGCTGCCTTGAACATCTGCTGCTGCTGTAATCCTTGATAATTCATAGCAAAAATATTCAGAAAATTGTATGCTTGCACCCAAAGGCACCTTAGTTTTTGTGGCTCTTGCCATTATCTCTGAGCTTTATATCCTAGTTGGAAATTTTTTGCAGCTTGGTGTTGCCCATTTTTTACTACTCTTGCAGTCTTTAACAACTAGGGATCATAGTTCACCTCTCAGAGGAATGTGTGGAGTTCAGTAAAATGCATAATGCATACAAAGGGGCAAGGATGAAGTGTCAGCTACTGTGGTGCTCAAAAGCCTCCTGCAATAAAGATTTTAGAAGTTAGTGTAACACTGGAACTTATACATATTAGAAGGATAAAGCAAACATCAGAGACCATACCCTACAGGCTCTGCATGACGAAGTCTGTGCATATTGTCTCTCCCTCTGGAACACAGTCTTCAGTGACAGATGGCACAACCACTACCCACAGATGGCTCCAATGGGGGCTCCATAGCTTTGATAAATACTGCAATCAACTCCTAGGATAGGTATGGTTCAGGCAGCAGAGCAAACACAGGGAATAAATCCCTCAAAAACTTAACTGTATAATATTCACACACATAGTATTATCCTAAACAGACAGATGAAAGTCCAGGGCTCTTACTGAGCTGAAAGAAATTCAGGACTACTTAGGAAGAGGTCAGTAGTTTAGGATAAAAGTGTTTGAAATAAGCATCACTCAATTTCTTATCTACTTCATCCAGAAAAACATTTCCACTTTCATCATGGACCAAGTGCTCCTGGTGAAAGTATTCTTGCTTTCCAGTGGGATTTGTTATACTTTGGAGGAGCAATCAACCCTATCACCAAACAAAGCCTTGGTTTGGTTGGTAGAAAACATCCTTGCCTCAGATGGATGAGTCACTACAGTGAACAGAAGTATTTGAATCTACTACTCCAATAAAATCAAAAGTCATGGACCGATACTGGAGCTATTTGTAGCAGACTAGCACAATCTTTTCTAATTTTCAATAGAAAGCTTGAAATAAGAGCAACTGGAGTGATTTTATAAAGGAACATTTGCTTTAGTTGAGCCAATGCCTTGGAGACCCTGCTCTCTCAGTCCTTACGGTTCAAAAAACCAAATAGGACTTTGCAATGTCTTTTGTGGCAACACAGGGCTAGTGATGAGCCACATCTGCTGACAGAATCATAGAATACTTTGGGTTGGAAGGGACCTTCAAGAACGTCTAGTTCCAACCCTCCTGCCATGGACAGGGAACCTTCCACTAAATCAGGTTACCCAGAGCCCCCTCCAGCATGGTCTTGGACACCTCCAGTGATTAGGAGTCCACAACCTCTCTGGACAATCTGTTCCAGTGCCTCATCACCCTCACAGTAAAGAATTTCCTCCTAATACTAATCTAAATTTACCCTCCTTCACCTTAAGGTCATTCCCCCTTGTCGTATCACTATATGCCCTTTGTGAAGAGTCCTTCTCCAACCTTCTTACAAGCCCCCTTTGTTGTTGTTACCTGCCTTCAGCCCCTCACACTTTGTGCCATTTGGCACAAGAGCTTTCTACCAAGTGGCATCTACCAGACCAAGCACTGCAATGCTATGGACCCATATGCAATTCAAAATACACCAATTCCACAAATTATAGATATTCAGTTAAATAACAGGAATATTGCATTTTCAAGGTGATGTCTGTGATGCACTGTAAAAACTAACATGCCCTTTGCTCTAATTTACATAGTCCCTGTAATGTTCATACCTAAACATAAACACACATAACTATGAAAATATCTCCCTGATCCATTAGGGAGGGCGGTTCCATAGAGTCCTTGGATTACACAAGTTCCCCAGCCTGCACCTGGAGTATAATAGAAAACAATATCTTTACAGAATCCTCACAAATATAGTTCAGTAAGTCTTGTATCCCAGAAAATAAAAAAACTCTACCCCATTAGCAGGCAACATTTCAGTCTTTCAAACCAGCCCTATCAAAAATCTAAACAAGAATACACCTATTGGATTCTTGTCTTTGGAAGAAGATACTAGAATACAAATAATAATAATTTAAACCTTGATTATGGTCCAATTAATACAGTATCTAGAATCAGTCCTGAAGACCTGAAGTTTCTATTCCATTCTGCCATCACTGTTTTCCAGACTACAAACATGAAACACTAAAACTGCTGTTTTCAACTACTCCTCTTCACAATTTATCAAGTTTACTTTCCCTAACTTTCAACCTTCACAGCCTGTAAATACAGAGTACTGTAGAGTGAGGAAGAAGTCCTCTTTGTCAGAGCTTCAAGAAACAGAAAAAAACCTTTCATCTAAATTTTTCATGATGATTAACTAACTCAACTTTTATCCCTTTTCAGATTATAGAAAACCATGACTGACATTCTTCTTTCTGAAAAACTGCTGCGTAGAAAAGGGAGACAGAGATTGCTATAATGTCAATGTAATTTCTGAATGCATCACACAATCTTTTGTAGTATGTCAAAAGTATAAACAAAAACACTCCATGTGTCACAGTCTACAAAGGGTATCACGTTTGATAGCATAATAATGCATGACAGGTCTCTTAATGCTTCCGGTATATCAGTAATTATGTAAATGCCTTCAAATTTGATTATACACTCACACACACCATTAAAGTTTGGGTCAAATTCAAGCTGCTTTTTCTGTGAATTCAGCAACATGAAAACCTTTAAACCAAACTCGGTTATGTCAGTTTTCATACTGCTGGACTAGATCCTCTGCTCATCACAGCAATGCGTGACAAAGAGTGACTTGAAGTTATACTATGATCCCCTAATCTTCATTTTGAACCTGTAGGATATGAGGATGCCTCAATATAACTGAGTTAAGCTTCAACCACCCGCTCCCTCCCATGCGCAGGGAGATTCAGAGCTCTGTCTCATCAGTGCGGCCCTGTCCTGAGGCAGGAAGTCAGGAACAGGAGGAACAACCGGCAACCGAATGGTGAGATCCATCCTGGAGACCATCAGTCAAGGGGATTCTGCACACACACTCTGGAAGGGCAGCATCACCTCTCCTTCGCCCATAGAGAAGCACAAAGGCAGCAGGGCAAAAGGTCAGGATTTGTTTTCTGGAAATGGCAGATGTGAATAGTGAATTATAAGATCCATAACATAAATGTCTAAAAGTTAGACTAAAAAAACCAGGGGGAAGGTGGAAGAAAAAATGTAAGATAAACCAAAACTGCTAAATTCCACTTAGTTTACACATTCAAATCAACCTCTTTAGGGACATCTGACTTGTAAGGATTTCCTACATTCCTAATAAATTAAAATAATACTTCAGGGATGTTATTAGTTTTTAACAAGCCCCCTCATTCTCTTAGTTATGTCTACATTAGGATCAACATAACAGGGTTTTAACCAGAACAGGGCTGTGGTGGCTGAAATAAGATATTCTAAAAATAAGATTTATAAAAATGTGACACATCAGCCCCTAGCAATAGCAACAATGCCAGATATAGCTTTTGTATAATGTATGAACACAGGATTACTTCCATGAATCAACAGTTTTGCAATAAAGTATAAAATCATCATCACATACAGATAAATAAAAGTGAAGATTGGTTAGAAAATAAGAAATTTTACTTTACATGAGTATTTGTACCTCCAGTATAGAAAGAGATTATGAAGGTCAAAGAACAATCCTATTACTTAAGTTACATAACTCAAAGCAGGGTGCATGTCAATGTAAAAACAACATGGAAAGATGACTGCTGTTTTGTGTTTATTCACTGCTTCTAAGTGAGATTGTTTATTTTACACTACTTCTGTTCTAAACTGCTTTTGCAAAATAAATTTTTTCACATAAAGTCTAATTTTTTCTACCATAAGTCAGGAAAGACATTTTTAAAAACCAATTCTACGCGATGCTCTGCAGATCAAACAGGATCCTTCTCTTGAAAAGATCCCAGCATAGATTACCAATCTCAGACACCAAAGAGCGGGAAGCTGGGGAATTGCTTCCCAGTCTGACCCAGCTACTGTCCTCAGCTGAAGTGATCTGACCACTGAGGGGCTTCACCAAGACCTTGGGCACCACACGTGTAAGATGCTGCACCATACCGAGAGTCAGCAGAAGCAAGCAGCAGCTTTTCTTTACTTGTAAAACTATTTGGGAAACTGTTCAAGAAAGAAAGAAGCTTCCCAATCTTCTGTTAACTACAGTAGTCTTTAGTCTCTCTAATAACCAAAAACTAAAATCTCAATGCCGTCAACTATTTAAATGGAAAAAAAAGTTGCTATTTTGTGGGCTATGACTTGCTCTCTAGCTTATGTTTTCAATAGCATATATTTTTAAATGAACATTTACAATACTTTTATTACAGAAGTGTAGTCCAGCAGTACTAACCTTAAATATCAAGGCCAAAGGATTTCAACAAAATTTTCAACCTAGGAACATCACTTGCTTGTATATACAGTAGAACATGGCATATTTAGTGAAATATACTTCAAAGGGAAACTTAACACTCTTCAGCCAAGCTTTCCAGATCAGGACTATCTAACATTAGTTTCCTATTTTCACAGCTTACCATTTACAGAGAATATCAAGTATACTAACACTTCCTCTAAAGGCACCTTTCCCTTTGAAAACCACATATCGAGTTTCCTCTTAGACATTTCATTTTCTTTGAAGTTTTAGCCAATTAACTGGTCACTGCAAATGAATCAAGAAGTAAATAAAATCACGTTAAATGTGGCATCTGTAGCAAGACTCCACAGGGTTTCTCTCAGTGTCAGAGCTCTCATGACTGTGACAGCAGTACGGAGATGCTCGGTACCTTCTGAAAGGTACGTCAGGAGCAGCCCAAACACTGCTTCATAGCAGTGATAACTGAATATACTCTATTGCTTGTCCTTCTTCCTAGTATCCAGGAAGATTACTCCTGACAAGGTACCTGAGACAAGCTCTTCAGCCTGTGCAGTCAACAGAATCAGTGGCGCTATGACAATTTTCACTAGCTGAGAACTGTGTTCAAAATCCCTGAGTGCAAACCCTCAGGGTACGTGATGCTTCCTTCCCCTGCCCTATGCTTCCCTGTGCATATCATCATGCAGAGCTGCTGCTTAGTCCCAGACAGCTCTGTAAGGAACACAAACAGCAACAGCAAGGAATGGGCATGGCCAAGAACTACAGGTGTAAAGAGCATATTTCATCCAGGTAAGCCCAAAGATTATCCCCCACTGGTTGGCAGATGCTTACGAAAGGAACGATGTGAACAGCATTAAACAACTAAACTTGTTATTACTGTGCTGTGACTAACACACAAAGTATTTAAAGGACAAGTATGGAGCTGTCTGGCAGGGTGCTGAGATGGCTCAGTGCAGGCAGAGGTTTGGAAGTACTCAAGTCACAGCACCACATGATGATTCCAAAACCTGTATCTTGTTCTAAGGCAAAGGGTTTGTAAATCTTTCACACAAGTTAAAGATACTCTTGCCAACAACTAAAATTAGGATCAATATAATTCAAGCAGAAAATGATAGTTTTAATATTTAATATTCTTTCCATATTTTAATGCTTAAAGAAGTGCAACTTTGCAGTATAGAGACAATAAAAGATTTATTGTCATTTTGCACAAGTATGTAAAAATGACATGGATAGTTAATTAAATTAATAAGCAGTGGAGAAATCCCTAGGAAAAGGTTAGTGCAACAGGTTTTTAAATCTGTCAGCACCCATTAAACATAACACTTTTACGTAAGATTTTAAATGAAGACGAGGTTTGGAAGTTTTTTTATAGTATGCCTCCTGTAGAGCCAATTTTTGCTTCTGAAATACCCAAGCTGGGCACAACATGGATTAGAATTGAAAAGTACTCACAAAAGCCTATGGAAATCCTTGAATTCTTGTTTCTTGCTAGTGCTAAGAGCCAAATTCCTACCACATTCAGATTTTAAAGAAAAATAATAACTTACATCCAGTTTATAACCATTTCAGTAAAAGTACCATGTGTCATACAATACCTCCCTTAGGTTTTGCTAAAGTATTTTTCTGTGTGACTCTTCACTCCAGTATCTACTTACCTCTGTGGTGGTTTATTAATACTGCTACAGAAAATTGAAGTTCTATGTATTTTGATCGTATAATAATAACACAGGTGCTTCACAGACCATTTGGGAACTCATTAATAATGTGCTTTCCAGGTGGCTGCACTATTAACAAAGTAACACTTTTTCAAGGTTTAGAATCGTATCTGAAACATTCCTGGAAAACAAAAGTATTAAGAAAGCAAAACAGTGGCATAGGAGCTCTTTGATTGCGGGATCCTGAAGGAGATAATTACCCAGTTTTCAGTTAACTTAAAAATTAGGTGTTTTAACTATTTGCAAACCGACATTTATCAGCATAATAATTTATGCAGTGACATTATCTAAGATTGTATAAACAGTAAGAATTTACTAGGTTATTTTTACAAGCACTTTTAGTGATTCTTTTTAAAATTATGAGAGCTTTAATATCAATTTCAGTAGGGTAAGATGAAGCTTGAGAACAGTGAGATGATCATGCATAACAATAGTAAAACTTCTAGAATTAAAATTTTTCCTATTATACATGCATACACAGATACATAAACACATATTTTAGCATTATACAATAAATCTTGATGAACATTGTAACTGACTTTGCATTTTCCTACATAGGGAATAATTACATCCAGCCATTTTTATGGCTCACCAATTTACCAGTGGCTTGTACCATCATTGTATTGAGATGTTTAGAAATAAAGATACTGTGTGTAATAGTGTTCTTCACTGAACAGATATACAAAGAAAGAAATTATCTTCAGTATACCTATGGTAAAAGAGACATATATTCTCACTGATATCATTGCAAAAGCTTTACTTTACAAAGCAAAGGCAGCATACATGCAAATACCCAGAAGCACTGAAGGTCTGACTCCAAATTGCAGCCGGAAAGATGAGTCAACTACCTGAAGAGTTTAGAAAGTCATCAACAGCTGAACAAGCAAAACAAGTGTTTATCACCTTCATGTTTCACCATGTTTGAATGTATTGCAATACTAAATGTTTATGCTCCACTGTAGAGAAGCACTTTCTGGAAAAAAGAACTTCGAAAATTAAACAACGGTCTAAAATCTTCTGTCAAACAGGCAAAACGCCCTGCTGACTTCATCTGCAATTATTGCAGCTATTATTAAATTTACCCTTTTTACAGCCTCAGAACTTAAAACATTCTAAACAATAGAAAAAACTCTCTCAATGTTTGCTGACTGCAGGAAACAAGAACAGAATGATGAACAAACCAATTACATGTAATGAACTTCATACAAATCACCTTGGATTTCCTGCATCCAAGAGCCGGAAGAATGTAAGAGACATATTTTTCCTTAACATGTCCCAGTTTCATGTTGCTAGAAAGAGTAAACTCCAAAGACAAAGGCCTGGGAGAAAGAACCTTCATCTCAAGCATACTAAGACCCTACCAGACACTTATTTCAGGCACTGCCAGTAAGCCTACAACATGTGTAGTACATTTAGGAAAAACAGGATGGTTACAATTACTTAGTTCTGGACCAGCTGGAATTTCCAGTTGGTTTTCCCAAAGGAACAGTACTCTCCCTTTAGTAAGGGATCATGCAAGTCTTGGAAACAAGCCAAGATATGAATATCCACAAGGGAAAGAAAGTACAATCTTAACCATCCACAGAGTGAGTATATTTCAGTGCTGAAGACTGCTTTCTAACATTGAGCAAGTGCCCTCAAGGGATTGCACAGCCAGAGACTTTAGAAGGTCCTCAGATACACTGTCATTGCTCATTACCTCTTCTCTTGATCAAGCTGTGTTTCAGGCATTTGACTTTAACCCAAACTCAGTTCTCAGGGCACAGATATATTGGGATTTGAGTCCTAATGAAAAAGAGACAAATGCTGGATATTGTTAACACTGATAACCCTGCAGCCCCTATATTCTTGTTATTCCTCTAGATATACCACAAAGATACTATCCAACCCCACAGGATGGGCCAAGCAGGGACCAAATCCCATTTGCCTTTAGGAAAGGCACTGTAAAACTCTGTAAGATGTTCCTCAGTCAACTGAGTTAGAAATAACTCACCAGTAAGAGGCTGAAGGCAGTAAGTATGGAATGGAGGAAGAATGGATATGGTCCTGGATTTTCTCTGTGCTTGAGCACTTTCATGACAATAAGAACCGCTTTGACTCTGTGATCAGAGGACAGAGACAATCTCCAGGAGATGTACCAGCATTTCTGAACCGAGAATCACCATTCCTTTAACAAGGAAGAGAGGCTATCTCCCTGGTGACTTTCCTTTGGTTAAGGTTTGCTCAACATCAGTATCATCACTCCCTTAGGCCAGACATAACAATTGCTATCTGCAGCTAACACGAAGCTGAGCACTAATGCCATCTGAAATGTTGCAAGATACTTCATTTTAGAGAAATTCATTGTGGGGTGACAATGTCAACAAGATCCTATAACACTATGCTCAAGTTTGTGAGAGTGAATCTAGCCCAAATTTGAGGGTTTTTTTAAATGAAGAATCTTTGGAGAGAGGAAGAAATGTTTCCTACTTGACTGAAGGACTTTTAGAAAAATTCCACTGCTCCAGAGCATGTAAATAGAAAAGAAGGAAAACAACCCCAACCCAACTCCCTGTGTCTCCTCTCAAAGTACTGAGCAGTATGTTAGTCCCTGTGAAAAGCAGTATGGGCCACTGAAACTGACCTAAAAATGCCCCACTATCTTTACATGTAATCCGTAAACCAAGAGAAGGTCCAAGAGCAATTCATAGGCGCAGACTGATACTCAGTAGAGCTAAGCAGTTGAGAAAAAGGTATGTGAAGACCTACATCTTTGAACTGCAGTGCCCAAAATACTCAGCTTAACATGCTGAAACACCCTAACAAACTTACAACCTATTGAATCTTTTCTCCTCAAAGGCAAAAAAATACAGAAAGACTATGGATAGAGACAGCAAGCAAACTAAGACAATGAAACACCTTCCCCAGCTTAATTACCTTGTCAAAGCCATATTTATTTGAAGCATAACCCTTTGATACTTGGAACCATGACTACTGTCTTGTAGACAAGCTGGCATAGTTGGCACATGGACTAAAAGATTAAGTACAAGCAGCCCTCTGTTATTGCCTACACAAAGGGAAGAATTGCATTGGATTGTAAAGAGTGCCAGTATGGTACAATTTTCTGAAGGTGTTATTCTCCGGAATTTGACTGTGATTTCTTAAAAATAAGCTTGCAGCTCGTAGAACTGTGAAGACAACATTGAAAATGAGAACTAGTATAAGCCAATATGTTCCCAAATGTACAAACAATACCAAATCACATCTCTCAGAGTAAAAACTGGCCAGTTCATCACAACGCATGTTGATTTGGAAGATTAATATAAATTTTCAACATTTAATAAGCAAAGCATTATGATAATAGGATCATCAGAAAAAAATCTAGTCATGATTGGTATTTGGCGAATGAATAAGCTTGGACCCGGAATGGTGCCATTTGCTCTCATCTCTGCTTTAACTTGCAGTCTGCATGCAGAGCAGGTCTCAGGACCAAGAGCCAAAAGAGCTCAAGTCCAAGGCTTGACAGTTTCTCAGTCTGCCCAAAGCAAGGTGGGAATTTACTGTTTGTGAAGAATATTATTTATTATGCCTATCACTAACATGTAACAAATACAAAGATCCTTACCAAAATGCCAATTGTTCAGTGTTAAAACAAAGCAAAACCTGCATCCTCCTGAGTGATGGAAACAAATTAACATTTCCGACGTGGAATTCCAATTCCTTTGACACTAAAGTGTATTGTTCTTGGAATGTAAATGAAATCATGACTGACCCAGGTCACAGTTCTCTCTTAAGTTCTTCAGCAGCAAAACTTTTACTTAGAGCCAATTTGCTTTAGGTTCTTACTTCAGTGCAGCCACCTTTGATGGCAGCTTCACTGCCAGTTCTGTTCTAAATTTTCACATCCACCCTTTTTAACTCCATGTGCCCACTTCCAGTTAGAGTTGTCATTCTTCCCTCCCCCCACCCAAGAAAAATGCTAAGAGAAAAAGCAGCAGGCCCTCAGCTTTCCGAATTAATTTTGGGGTACTGCGTTTCAATGTCTTCTAAGTAGAATGAATATGTATAGTACCTTTTAATTTGCCTTCTTACTGGATAAATTTATCTCTTCCTAACTATCACATTTCCTTTCTCTGGAAAAAAGATATTATAAAGGAGCTCACCAATAGTACAGAAAACAGAGCTTACTTTGAATACATCAGAGAGCTCTTCTAGTTCTCATCTGTCAACCATTTGCACAAATTCTTGAAACGGAACTTCTCAGGTGTGTAAAGTTAAGAGGGTGTGGGAGCAACAGCACAACTACAGCTTGTATGTGTTATACTCACATATCAAAAAGAACAGATCTCTTAGTGAGCAACTGCCAGCAGACCAAAATTTTCTGCTAAAATCACTCTTCTTTTTTTTTCAGAGCACCACTGAAATTTTAGATCACTATCAGAATGGAGCTTTGTTATCCTAATTATACGCCATAGGATGAAGGCTTTGTACTCAGCAAACAAGTATCAACTTCACATGAGTGCTTACAATTTATGATCATATTTATTCAGAAAAAAAAAGTCATACGAACAACCTTCCACTGAGGTTTTTTTCTAGCAGGTGACTGTATTTTATATTTTGGCATATACAGAAGAGGACAAGAGGACACAAACTGGTTCTTAAAGTGCATTCAAATGGGAAGTTACTATCCATCATACCAGGGTCTAACAGTATTTTGTGCCTCGTTAACGGAACAAGTTAAAACGTTCTTTAAGGAATCACAAGACACGTTCTATCGGTAATTCTGTCACAGATGGACACTGTAGCATTCCTCATTAGTACCGAGAACGGTACGGAGTACACCTTGATTTTGTTCACGTTGGCACACATTGCCACTGCTCGCACAGCTAAAGGAATTTTGCTAGGCACATGGCAACATGCATCACTCCACATGCTAAAAATGCTCCGGAAAACTGTTACTGCACTTGTGCAGCAAACTAAATTCCAAATTAAATGCTCAGGTATCGTTTGTCTCGCAATACTAACGGTGCCTTCTCGCCATAAGGTACAGTAACTGTTCGTTACTATGTATTTTTCAAACACGAGCCTTTTCGGAGATACAGAAACATAAACCACCATTCGATCAGACACACTTCTGCTTTTCATCTCTTTTTTTTTTTCTTTTTTTTTAACAACCGCAACACTTCGCCTAACTAGCGTTCCTGAAATACCGACCGGACAACCAGCGGTGCCGTGAAGGAGAGACCTCGCTTGGCAAGTTTCGGACCAGGGCACACCACGGCCAAGTTACCAGACCCAAGCAAAGAGAGCTTTGCAGCGCGCACACGAACACGGCCCCCCCGACAGCCGCTGCTGCGGGCTCTGCGCGCCGCGCTGCCGCTCTCCCGTGCGGCACCAGAGGTGGGTGCCCACCTCCCCCTTCCCTGGGATTAATCACGGCTCCGAACGGCTCGGAGGGAGCGCACCGGGGCGGGCGGGGCTGCCCGGGACGCCCTGTTCCCGCGGCCACGCCGGCCCGGTGGGAACTCACCAGCCGCCAGCACCGGCTTCGTCAGGAGGCTCAAACTCCGTCCGCCCTGCGCCCACCGCTGCCCCGTGGCCGCCTCCCCGTCGACCCCCGCCCGCCCCGGAGCGCGGCGCCCCGCAGCGCCGCCGGGCGGGAGCTGCCG